>JAANYP010006967.1:170000-286762 GCA_020465985.1 Centrapalus pauciflorus | reverse complement strand
CATCATAGTAGGATTCCAGTTCTCTAAGCTGCTGACAGCTTCAGCTTCAGCCATATCCTGTTTGAAACTGCTTGTTGATGGGACATCAGTGTTGGCCATCAGACATTGATTGTCTTCTTCATCAGATGATGAATCAGATTCCTCCCAATCACAAGTCTCTGCCATAAGTCCCTTTTGGCGGTTGGAATCCACTGAGTTTTCCAACTTCCTCAGCTTAGCCATGGCCATAAGGTACTTAATCCTATAACCATCATCCTTGTTTGTCTTGTATGGTTTGGATGACTGACCAACAGCTTTTGACACACAGTCAGCAGCTATATGTCCAGTTTTGCCACATTTGAAACACTCAGCCTTGGTTTTATCAAATGCCTTCTTTTTGCCAGCACCTGAACTTCCTTGCAGCATGTTTCTTCCAAACCTTTTCTTGTTGAACCTTTTGACAAGCATAGCTATCATTTGCTCATCATCTTGTTCAGCAAGATCTGCAGTATCTTCTTCATCTGACACCTCCTCCTTGTCATCATCCTGTTGATCAGGTTGAGTGAACACATCACTCAACTGATTTACAGGCTGTCTCACATTAGCCACAAAGGTTGTACCTCTTTTGGACATTTCCAAGGCATTATCTTTTGTGCCTCTGAACTGTTCATCATTCAGTAAGGATCCATACAGATTGACCAGATCCATACTTCTGATAGTACCTGCGTTCCTTAGAATGTTGAGAGAAGTAGTTCCACTCTTCAGGTTAAACTGTCCAGAATTTATTCAACAGATGTGAGATGTCCTTCGTGATCCCAACAGCTTGAGATCATTTTACTAAAGCCAGTAAACCTTGTGTAGGGGTTTCAGTGAGGAGTTTTTTTTCTCCTTTGGTTTAGCAACGAGAGTTCATACTGTCTAACAAGATATGTTGATCCTGTCTGTTCCAGTGTGATTGTGGGTCACAATCCTAGACGGTACACAAAGATATCCCACATCTCTTTTGCTGTCTTAATTTTTTCAACCCTGTTTGAAAACACATCATCCGGACAGAGAAATGACCAGGTTGTTTCTGGCCTTTGCATCCAGATCTACCATTCTCTTGTCTTCATCAGACCATTGAGCTTTTGCTTTCTCAAAGGTCCTGATTTCAGGAGCAGCTCCTTCAACCGCTGGAGTTATTGTAGTAACAGAGGTTGGCACATAGGGACCCTCCATCACTATCTCTGGCAGTTGTACATCCCGATTCTCTAAATAGAGCATCATTCTGCACTTCCAACCAGAGAAGTTTTGATGATTAAATTTTGGAGGTTTGCCCATAGAGCCATTGTCATAGTAAGAAGAACTTGCAGCACTGTTGTCCATGGAAACTTGGGAGAATGAGAGATCTAGAATGACACACACTCTAAACTGCTCTGATACCAGTTGTAGGTCCCGAGAGGTTCCCAAAGAATATAGCTTTAAGCTGTAGAGGGGGGTGAATACAGCTATTTAAAAACTACACATTGTTTTCTCAATGTTTGTATGTATTATCAACAATTTGTTAATTACAAACAAGCTTGAATGCGGAATAGTTCAAGCTGAGATGACAGATACAACAGTATGTTTACTAGTCTAAGACAAACTCAAACTAGAATACAATGAATACACTCACAAAGAAGCACTCACTGTGTTTACAAGACTTAAGGGAACAGCTTATGTAAAACAGCTTAGACACACAGATACTGATTTACACAGAAGGCTTGCATGCATGAAAATCACACTTGCACGTTCACTCTTGATTTTAGCACTTAGCTTTTCTTCACCCTCTTTCTGTCCTTAGAAGCTTCCTTTTATACTTAGTCAGAGGATCTAAGAGAAACATCTTCATTGGACGGAATGAAAAGGAGAAGTCTTGTTGAAAAGACAACATAACCTTTTCTGCACTTTTCTGAAAAGCAGACTTGTCTTCACATGTGCAGAACTTTTGTCTTTTTACTTTGTCTACTGTTGTATTGCCTTTAACTAATTTAGGAAGGTCAACTTTGTGTCTTTCTTCCTTGTAAAGGCCTATTTTGATATAAGAAAAAGGTCTGTCACCCTTTTTCAAATAACCTTTTGTCTTCATGTAACAGAACAACTTAGGCAGGCTGAGCAGTTCTGTTTTCCACTTTGTCTTCGACTTTGTAAACTGATCTTGTAGTAAAAAACAATACATGATGACTTGGAAACGTATTCCATAAAGTGTTTAGCCTGTTCACAAAGAACAGAACACTTTCAAAGTGCCCAAGCTGCTCACCAGTGTAGAGCAGCGTAGACAGTTTATGTCCAGCCTGTTCAGCAGACAGAGCAGCTTGGACAAACTGTCTTAGTTGCAACACATGCGACACATAGAACAGCTTTAGACTAATATTGCTAATCATCTTTAGGCTTTAATAAGGCATATAACAGGCCTTAAATATAACCTTCAAATGCATCAACAGGTTTGAATATAAATCTCCCCCTCAGATGTAGAACAGGTTTGACTGAGGCCTTTTTGTGCCTAACAGAACATAACAAAGATATAGAGAATAAAACTACAAAATTGAAAATCAAGTAACAAATAAACTCTGATAAATCAAAAATCGATCTAGGTTAGCAATTATGCTATGTTTCTTGTGATAAAAAGTCCAGATACATTGACAATGTGTTATATTCATCATCAACTGATGTAGCGTTATGACTTTACTTTCACAACTTTAAAATGTGATTATGTAGTTTAGTAGGCCTTAAATTTTATCATAAATGTTATAACATTAACAAGCCAATGATATCAAATAACGTACATAAACTATATCTTTAGAATATCATGATTCCAGTATTGTCTAAACAACACAGTAAAGATATAAAAAGGAGATTTAAAATCGAAAGATAAAGTAATACATATAGCAAAAAAGAAGTGCATAAGATATAGAAAAGAGATTTAAACAAACTTACAATGTGTTTACGACGATACTCCATCACAAAATGATCTATCCAAGTCTCTATTGTTAGGCATCCAAAAATAACAAAAATAAATGAAAACAAGTTAATCTAGAAATATATGCATGTTTCTCATTTTATTTTACAATAAGATTCTTCTCGCGATATTCATATTCTCTCTCTCCATATATATATATATATATATATATATATATATATATATATATATATATATATATATATATATATATAGGTTCAATTGAGAACTTTTATGCATCTAGGAGACTCTAGGAACTTTTATGCATCTTATAATCCTTCAAGGGTGCATTAAGGCATTTAGGTAATAATTTAATTAAAATTTTAAAATGGTTAAAAGATAATTAGGAGATTTGAATTAGGTAACACATCACATTAAATAAATTCCATATTTATCTCCCCCAATTCCCTCTCATTCCTCTCTCTCTCTCTCTCTCTCTCTCTCTCTCTCTCTCTCTCTCTCTCTCTCTCTCTCTCTCTCTCTCTCTCTATCTCCTCCCATCTCTCCTTTTCTCTAGGCCTAATGGTGACCACCACCACCATCTGTCTCTATTCGCTCACAGTAAACCGGTGATTAACACGAAAATGAACATAGTGATGTATTGTTTCAAATCCGGATGAAGATTCATGTTTATGATTAAAGATAATGCATGGTCGGGAATGTTCAAACTCCAACGAACATGATAATGTTTAGTTAAAATCCGGATGAACACGAAGATGAATGATGATGCATGGCAACCGATGATGAACATGATGAATGATGCATAACAGCGACAACTTGATGCATAGATAGATGATGAATGACGATAAATGATGAACATGGTTGATGAACGATGAACATGATGATGATGAACGATGATGATGCATAACAGCAGCAACACGATACATAGATGAACGGTGAACACGATGATGATTAACAGCGATGCATCACGAATTTCATAGATTTGTATAGATAATTCGAGATGCATTACGAATTGAACGATGAACATGAAATGCATCGACATCTCTATCATCTTTTTTTTTTTGAATTTGTGTAGATTTTGTTAAACTTGGAAGTGTATTAATTGAATTTATTTAGCATTTATTATATGACTAGTTATTGAATACCCGCGCGTTGCTGCAGGGTCTAAAATATTAATTACAAAATGAAATATAAAAAACAAATGAATAAATATTTTTCAAACAATTCAAATAATGAAACCCAACTGAACCAGGATCAAAGAGTGAAATTGAAAAACTGATATATTATATCCAAGAAGCAGACCAAATGATATTGTTAGTTGGTTCATATCAATGGTTTTTTTGGATTTTGCAATATCAAAATTACAAACCATGTTTTATTAAATCTGATCAGAATTAAATAATTAAATATTAAAAACATAGTTTGAAATTGTGACATAGATTAGTTTTAATCACCAATTTAATTTGTTGGTTATACGATCAAATCAAATAAAGTTATAATGATAGTATCTCTAACACATCGATTAGGGTCTACCAACGTTACAATAGTAATGTTCAATGTTAAACATAATCATATTTAATACAAATTTTAATAATAGACTTTTTCATACAATTAAACATAACACAATAATTTCAAAAGACAACTTCAAACATATGTACGATTAAAATCATAATTTTAAGTGTGTAAGAAGATATTGTCATAATAAATGTTAAAAGAGGAATAAATAAAAATTTATTTAAATAAAGAGATTAAATAGAAGATAACACAAAAATAATGGTGTACTATGAAAATTTTAAATTATAAAAAACACCAACCAATCATGGTCGGCCAAGTTGCAAATTTTCATTGGTGTTTTTGATACAATTAAACATAAATAATAGTTTTAAAAGACAACTCCAAACATATATATGATTAAAACCATAATTTTAAGTATGTAAGAAAATATTGTAATAATAAATGTTAAAAGAGGACTAAACAAAAGTTTGTTAAAATAGAAGGGTTAAATAAAAAATAACACAAAGATAATAGTGTGTTACGAAAAGTTTCAATTTAAAAAAAAAACTCACCAACCACCAATGGTTGGCCACTTAGCATGATTTCATTGGATTAGAAGATTTGGTTTTTGATACAATTAAACATAACATAATAGTTTTAAAAGACAACTCCAAACATATATATGATTAAAATCATAATTTTAAGTATGTAAGAAAATATTGTAATAATAAATGTTAAAAGAGAACTAAACAAAAGTTTATAAAAATATAAGGGTTAAACAAAAGTTCATAATTTCACCAACCACCCATGGTTGGCCACTTGGCTACACTTCATTGGTTATTTTCATTGATAAATGTAAGTGATATAATTAGTGGTTAGAATATTAAATTTAACATAAAATTAATATTACCGAGGTAGTAGGCCCCGCGCGTTGCGGCAGCTATGACAACATACATTTTGAATAGCAAGCATAGCAATGGTTGTTTAAGACATGACAAGTAAAATATATAGCATACATACGAAACGTAGGCATGTAGGATGTTCCAATGTTATCAAAACAATATTAGAGGTTTATATGCTAGGAAATACATCAAAAGTTGCCAAAAAGAAATGCCATGAAATTGACTGGATGTTGGTTTCCCCAAAAAGAGTGAACAAAAGATCCATGTGAATAATTGCATAGTATGATGTAAGAATGTGTAGGATAACTTGAAAGCAGCCGTACATAGAATATTTTCTTACTTTGAACTAAAAAAAAATGACAAAAGGTAAGCATTATCATATATGTGTATGTATACATGATTTTTGTTGAAAGAAACAACCTGATGCTTGGAAAAGTTCTTTCTTTGAAGATGGTTGGTGAGGGCGTTTGGTCTGAAGTGATGGCGTTACAGGAGGAGGTGTTGCAAGATCAAGTGTTGCAGCAAAAGTTGGTGTAGCAGGTGTTACTTTGAGCTGTTCATCTTTTGCAGTAATTGATAAGTCATCAAATACATGTTCTATGACAAATTCGACGGCTCCTGGCTTACTCCATTTGCCAAACCTCATCTGAAAGATTTTATTCTTGCCTTTTAGAGCAATGAGTGGTGTAGGCAGTGTATATGGATCTGTGTATCCATGCTGATCAATCATAGTTTTGCAATCAGTTTGTAGAAGCGATGTGGCAGCATCATCAAAAAGGATGGTATTAGCTTGTGTTGTATCATCTGCTATCATAGCTGTGAAAGAGTACCTGTTGACATGTTTAGTAGACATATGTAATTATATATCTTAATTCGTAAGTAATTTATTTGAGAAATACGATTCTTACAAGTGTTTGGGTTCTATTACTGGTTGATGATCAACACATACAAGTGTAGCTCCTCTTGGTTGTAGCTTCTTACGACATTGATCACATGCCTTATAGAACCACCCCCTTTTCTCAATAATGCTTATCAAAGTTGCCTTGCATGTGAACTGAATGCCCTAGAAATGGATGCATACAAAAGATTTATAAATATATAAAAATACAATAAAATTTATAATGAAAAGTTACAACAAATAAATAAATTACATTTAAAGTAGAAGGTTACAATAAGTAGACTGTGAATAACCTATGTGTTAGGGCATGTAATGGTCAAAATTCTAGTTTGAGTGAACACTTTGTGTTAAAGAACACAAAAAGAACCTTACAAAAGAAATCATGTAAAGTTATATTCATGGTACCAACATGAAAATCCCTTAAGGTCACTTTGATTATTAAAGGTTATAGATTATTAAAAGTGAAGTATAAGAAATATATGATGTTACTGCTGATGATTCATGTGAGAGTTAAGAGATATTCTGAAACGGGATTAATTTTTTCATGTATATTTAGATAATAATATCATGAAAGGAAAGAGTCTACATCATTATATGTTATAACATAGTTGTAGAAAGTGAAAAAAAGTGATTCGTTAAGTCTTTTAGGTTTTCATATACATAAATGACTTGTTGAAATATAAGACTGACATGGATACTGATTCTAAATGGATTTGATGACATATACTATATTTTGTTGTTATCAGTTAACTTATGTGTCTATAATAGCACCAATGTTTATATATAATTTCATGGTGACAAAACAGTGGATCTTTATCATTTACTAATTCTATTCTATAAATAAGAACATGTGTAAATAAACTGTTTTAAAAAATAGGTATGCATTGTTATCTACTTATAAAATTAAAGGTAAAAGGAAAGAAAGTGTATGAACTTAATGTAAAAAGGTAAAGTGTGTACCACAAAGCGGTTGGGGTTTTGGGCAACCAATTGCTCTAATGTAAACATGTTTCTTTGCGATGCTGCTTCCAAACTTCCAGGTTTCTCATATTGTATCTTAAGAAGTGGATTTGATGCATTTTTTCTGAAATGTAGAAAATGTAATTAGTTAGGGATAAAAATTTAGAAGTGTGTAATATCAATGAATATAGGTGTGGAAAAGAAATTGTACTCAGCGGCCATTGTTTCAGCTTCAGCAATTGCAGGATTGATGTATATATGTGATTCTTGAGTTGCAGTTAGTTGCAATTCAGCTGTTATTAAATGAAATTTAGAAAAACGATATAACAGATACTATGAAAATGTAGTAATGATAAATGGTTGTTATACAAACTTTGAAACTGAGTGACTTTCATTGAAGTGACAACAACAATGACAGGTGAAGGTAAATCGTCGACTGCTTTCTTGTTGAATGAAAGGGTTGCATCTTCAAAAAAAAAAAAAAAAAGCAAGCTGCTTGAAGCATATTTTCACTAACACATACATTGTGTCAATGTTAGGTATAATATGTTATATAGTAAATAATAGTTTGCTTTAGAAAATATGAAATACCTTAAATCTTCAAGTTTGATTTTTCTAAATGGGAGTCCCTTGCGCTTGAAGACATCCGAGACAAACTCTATCCGCCCGATATAGTCTTTAAATAGTATAAAAAGTGTCATGTAAATGTAAATACTATAGATAAATTAATATATAGTATGAGGGTAAACATGCCTATGAGTATGTCGTCATCATTAAGTTTTGACAGCAGCTGATCATATTGCATGAAGTTGAAGTAATAAGTTGGAAATCCATCATTTGGTATTTCTTGAAAGATTGTTGCTTTTCCAAGTATTATTGTAGTGTCATGTGGGACACTTCTCATCAATGGCTTTGCCGGCTGACAAATATAGTTGCTAATGCGGTAGGAAGTATTAACTTTGATCATGGAATCCAAGTAGCTTTTATAACTGAAGCTTGCGGAAGCTTGTATTGCATGTCCCTATAAATAAGATATGTCATTTATATACGTATCTAATAAGTAATAAGATAATAAAAATGTTAGCATTGGTGAACCGGGACAACATAAAAGCTCCTGGAAGAACATATAATATATATGAAGTATATAGTATTTTGTGAACTGGGAAAGAATATGTAAAAGGTATGTAATGTGGGGGAACATAAACTTTTATTCTTTCGAAATGCTTCAGTATGACTTTCTTTTGTACTAATTGATTTGGTGGAATAATTAGGTGTTTCATTAAGTTCAAATGAGTTAAAGTATGCAAAGCTAAATGAAAAATTGGTTGTCAATGTAGTTTATACAAAAGATAATTCAATATAGTAAAGAATATAGTGTTAGTGAAATAACTTACAGTTTTGTCAAGAAAAATGTAAGAACAATCTTTTTTCCCAAATGACATCCATTTTCTGAGGACCATGATCTCAATGGGGTCATCACCATCTCCAGGTTGAAGGTCTTGAAGCATCTTTGTTGTCATTTTGTCAAGTCTAACAAACATGCTCTTAGAATATGTAAAAATAGGTAGACATGTTGAATATAACAAAAAAAAAACATTTTGATTTTTATGTGATCTATGGTATTAAGATTCTACTTTTGTTTTAGAACCAAAAATAAAAAAACAAATTACGTAAGTAATAGAAGTTACAAGACGATTTACATTTATTGTGACTTAATGTGAGTATTGTTAACATAGAAGTTTTACCTGCATAACAAAAGATGATACAAAAATTAATGCCTTTGAAAGAAAGCAAATCATCAATGATAAAAATCTGTGCAATAAAAGTATGCAAGAATACATATATGGAATTTAAAACTCATATAAAATATCTATATGTTATGAAAAAGTAATGGAATAAGATGAAAGCAATATTTTAAAAAGAAGTATTTAGAAAATGGTGTTGGTGGTCGATGATAGCAGCAAAGGAATAAGATGAATGCAGAGGTTATGCAAAAAAATGTTGGTAGTCAACTACAAACAATATTTACAAAATGGTGGTTTTACCTGCATAACAAAAGATGATAAACAAATCAATGCCTTTGAAAGAAAGCAAATCATCAATAATAAAAATTTGTGCAATAAAAGTATCCAAGAATACATATATGGAATTTAAAACTCATATAAAATATCTCTATGTTATGAAAAAGTAATGGAATAAGATGAAAGCAGTATTTTAAAAAAGTATTTAGAAAATGGTGTTGCTGATCGATGGTAGCCGCAAGGGAATAAAGATGAAAGCAGCAAAGGAATAAAGAAAAAAGCAGATGAATGCAGAGGTTAAACAAAAAAATGTTGGTAGTGAACTACAAACTTGGTAGTGAACTACAAACAATCTTTACAACATGGTGTTGCTGATTGAGTAAACAAAAAGTGCATAGAGTGGAATATCATGGAAAGGAGAGGAAACCTGAATAAAAGTGAAAGTGAAAGTAGCAAGAGTTTGCAATGCAATTGAAATTTGGGGAAATAATATTAGTTCAGCATTTCTATTGATTAAAAAATAATAATAATAAGTTATGTATCACAGATTTGGAAGAAGAAATACGTAACGTGCATCATACTTTGATGGTACTATAAGTAAGGCAGCTGACACTAATACAATGACTTTTGTGCCTGTTGTGTACTGTCATCGAATATTTAATTAGTTGTACACACACAAGCAGGAGTGCACGTTGAGGACATCACAGATTCAGAAAAAAGAAAATATGTATATCCTTTTACTTGGTGTTTCATGAGTGGAATATTATAAAAAAAAAATATATACTTACACTTTTCATCGACAGTGTTCGTGTGTTGTTCATGTGCCTGGACAAAAAATGGCTTTCGTTCCAATATGGTGGTAGTAAGTTGATATCCACTTTAAAAACACCTCTTAAACGAATGGTCAATACCTTATTAACTGAAATCAATGGAGCGCTTGACCTGTGAGGCTGTGAAATTTAATTTGCATGCGTTAAAATATGGAAATTGCTAAATCCAATGCAAAGAGAAAATAAAAAGGATAGAAGACACACAGACACATACATACATATATATATATATATATATATATATATATATATATATATATATATATATATATATATATATATATATATATATATATATCTGTGTGTGTGTGTAAAGATGGATGTGTTTGTGAGGTTGCATGACACGTGGCAATGTAAATTCTGTATTGGTGTCAAGCTGCAATTAATGCAAGGTTGTTCTTTATCCTGAATAGATGTATTTTATCTTATTAGTTTTTAGAATTATTATTTCTTGTTGATTTATTAAACATTAGTTCTGGGAATTTGATTTTGAAAATGTATAGTTAGGTTCCGGATTAATATAATTTTTAAAAAACACAAACAAAATATTATATAATTCAAGTATAATTGATAAATAAATTTAAGTTGTATACAATTAAAATACACTTAAATAATATAAGTACTAAAAAAATGTAAGCATCTATTGGTTAGTATGTTCATAGATTTTGACTTTTTTTTTAATTTCTATTTTAGTCATTGAAACCATAATTATGGTAATTCATAATTCGTTTTAAAGTATCGTAAACTTAAATAACAAAAATTATGTTAAATTGTTAACACTTTTAAAATTCATATCATTATATTTTAATATTTTACTTTTAATGTATACTTAATTATATAGTTAAATATATAATTCAAAATTCTTCATTCCTTTCAAATTTTCGTATAAACTATTATTTTTAATATACTCTTAGTTTATTTCTTTTTATAATTAATATATTTTTTATGTAAAATATTTATGTAATACGTGGGTCTAGAAACATAGTATCAATCAATGAGTAAATAATATGTCACGTGTCATGCTTTCATTTGATTTGTCATATGTTGCATTCTCACTTTCTCATTTCATTTACTAAATTTAATTTATATTTTAAAGCAAATCAAATATATTCAAAATGGATATTAATAATTAATTAATTGAAGTTAATTAATTCTATTATTCTTAAAATAGTATAATTATTATATTATACATTGTTATAAATATTTTGGTTTTTAAGTTAACCCATGTAAGACATGGGTAATAATCTAGTTAGTATACATTTATAAAGGTTATTCTTTTACCTTTTTTAAATAAATCTAAATCCAAATATAAATTTATTAAAGTATATTTATAAATCAAATTATAAAAAAAAAATATTGATATTTGTTTAAAAAAAATGTAGACATTATTCCATGTACTTTAAAAGTAAAGATAATAAATATTTTATGGAGTAAATTACATAAATGGTCTTGTGATTTGTACAAAATTATGAGTACACCTCTGTTGTTTTAATTTTACATAAATGATCATTATTTATTATTCTTAATATAATAAATTCATTATATTATACATTGTTATAAATATTTTGGTTTTTAAGTTAACCCATGTAAGACATGGATAATAATCTAGTTAGTATACATTTATAAAGGTTATTCTTTTACCTTTTTTAAATAGATCTAAATCCAAATATAAATTTATTAAAGTATATTTATAAATCAAATTATAAAAAAAAAATATGGACAAATTGCATAAAATAGCAAGCTACTTAGCTCTTTTTTCTTATTACAATATTTTACTTTATTTTGTACCATTAATTGGAGTCTACTCACTTTGACCTATCATTTATGGCAATTTATGTTATTTAACCGGTTATTTTTTTCTTTTGAGCCGGTTTCACGTTTACAGAGAGAGGGCAAGAAAAAGAGTGACAGAGAAAGAGAAAGAAGATGGAGGTCACAGCTCCGGCGAAGGGGACGCGAGCTCCGATCCATCGGCGCTTTGTCGCACCCACCAATTCCAGCCACCTCCTCGTCGTCCCTACCACCATCTCGATATAAAGCCCCATCTGCAGCCACATAGCTTCCATGCTCCACACATTCTCCCCTTCGCCGGTTTCCATGTTCATACAGAGAGAGAACTAAGGCGAGAGAGAGCGACAGAGAGAGAGAAACAAAATGGAGACCACCCTCCAGTTCAAATGATGGATCCCCAATCCTTCACATGTTAGGGTTTCGTTTTCAAAGTCAGGGTTTCGCTCTCCCACTCGATTTCAGGTTCAGATTTGATTTTGTTAGGTTTCATCTTTATTTTGGGATTTCGAATTATTGGTTTATTCGAATTTCATGTTCAGATCTGATTTTTTGATCTGTCTTTGTGTTCTTCAGTTTCACTCTGTGTTCTTCGTTTTTAGTGGGATTTTGAATGTGATTTTCAGATTTGAAATAGCATCAGATCTGGTTTTGGTTTCTTCATTCCAGATCAGATCTGGTTAAGGTTGAAAATTCAAGTTGCATTTGGTAGTGTTTTAGTGAGGGTGGCGGTGGTTAACGGTGGTTTGGGACTGAGACGGTGACTGTGACGGTGAAGGTAACCTGCTACCTTCGTTGTAGGTCACCCGGTTGCATATAATGCACCAGATATACAAGTATGATCCAATAAATGGTAAGAAAAATAATAAAATGTTGTAATAAGAAAAACGGTGAAAGTATGTTGTTAATTTAAGCAATTTGCCCAAAAAAAATATTGATATTTGTTTAAAAAAAATGTAGACATTATTCCATGTACTTTGAAAGTAAATATAATGTATATTTTATGGAGTAAATTACATAAATGGTCTTGTGGTTTGTATAAAATTATGAATACACCTCTGTTGTTTCAATTTTACATAAATGATAAATATTTATTATTCTTAAAATAATAAAATTATTATATTATACATTGTCATAAATATTTTGGTTTTTAAGTTAACCCATGTAAGACATGGGTAATAATCTAGTTAGTATAGATTTATAAAGGTTATTCTTTTACATTTTTTAAATAAATCTAAATCCAAATATAAAGTTATTAAAGTATATTTATAAATCAAATTATAAAAAAAAATATTGATATTTGTTTAAAAAAAATGTAGACATTATTCCATGTACTTTAAAAGTAAAGATAATATATATTTTATGTAGTAAATTACATAAATTCTCTTGTGATTTGTACAAAATTATGAATACACTTCTGTTGTTTCAATTTTACATAAATGATCATTATTTTCGTTGTTTACTTGTAAGAGAACAATATTGTAAGATTATGCATAATTGTAAATTGGCATTGCTTAACTATAGGACTAAATTCTCTAAGTAAATAATGTGAGTGTGTGTGTGTGCGCATATATACCAAACTGAGCCAACTGCAAAAAGAGGGCAAGATCCAAGATGTTACCTCTAAATCCTTTGGTGATCGCGTCTTTCTTGATATGTTGGTCAACAGGTGAAGCAATTCAGGCACATCATTCGGGGTAACATAACCATACTTGTAATGCACTGAACACACAAAATTACACGTAAGAAAATGACTAAATATGTCCTTGAGACGTGAATGTCAAATAAAGTAAACGAATAAAGATGCATATACGGATTGTCTTACCAAAGGCTAGACAGGACTATATTATAAATTTCTGTGCATGGTTGTTGCCTCCACATGTTTCCTCAACAAAACTGTCAATATTTGATTCTTGCAAACCCTTATGATCACAGTAAACATCAGCTAGTAGGATACCTAAGCATTTGTATACTTACAAACAATGAACGCTAATGTGCATGATGGTAATTCTCTCTAACAGTCAAACACCAACAATTTTCTTATGTAATTTCTTAAGATTTTGCATATGGACTCTGGCTATTGATTTCAAGTAGACATCAAGGAGGGTAACAAATACATGAAATGGCCAAATACTATGATGCAAAAATTATCAGATGTAAACAGAGGCCACACTGTTAGATGTTTGTCAGGAGTAACCATTTATATTGTGCTTAACTTGTTAAGGGAAAATTAGAGCACAGTGGTCCATGGAAACTGAAGAAGGCCTAAACATTCTAGAAATAAAATGCAACATTTATTCTAGTATGCACGGAGTACAACAGAATTGGAGACAATGAAAATAACATTTGAGCTTTCAGCCTGCTTATTTGCTCCGTGCTTCCAAATGCTACAGTGAAAGTAGTTTTATATATTTTTATGAACAATCAAGATGTAGCAGAGCAAAATGTGTGTCCATCTGTTCTGAACTTCTGATCATCCATGTATTATTCAAAAACTCAACATGATAATAATGTGTTATAAGCCTTTCATTTATGTTCAATTTCAAATTTTCATATACAGTACCATCATTTACACAGACAGATATAACATGATATACTCCCATAAATAACATATATTTGAAGTTCTCTATACCTTCTTGGGCACACTGTTAATTGACATTTGGCGATCTAAAAGCTTCCTTGCTGCAGTTGCATTTTCTGGGGTTCCATAGCCAACCCTCCTGCCTTAATTTTCAAACTGATCTATTGAGGGCTATCTGACCATTCCACCTATTGCGCCACCCGACTCTGAAGCTACTACAACCTGCAAAACCATGAAAATCACATACATTATGCATGTGCTCAATACAGGAAAGATACAAAAACTCAGGGAAAAACATATTAATCCAGCAAGATTTATAATACCAACAGCTCGGTGATGAAATCGTATTCCAGCTAGAGCAGAAGTTGTTCCACAATCAGAATCTGGCTTTATCAAGGTGGATATTTGTTTCCTACTAGGAGTAGCCTCCGGCCACGATCCCTATCTGGAAATTCAACTTCTCCATTTGACTGACGTACTTTTGCAGCCCACGATCCCTATCTGGAAATTCAACTTCTCCATTTGACTGACGTACTTTTGCAGCAACTACGGTTTTAGCAATAGCCTCAGCTTCTGCTGCTGATGCCTCAACCAAGTATTCAACTCCTTTTGCTTAGTCTCCTGCATATTAATTATGGTATGCTTGACATCAAACATACATAAATACGCCTTTCTGCTTATACAAATAAATCAATAATCAAATTGCTAAATACCTTGACCTCGGGAGCACGGCATTCTCAGTGCTTACATTGACATATATGTCACCATTTACTGGTGGAGCAACGAGATTCCCCAGTACAACTACACCATCTGGATCTGCTTCAGAAATCGACTCCCTTGTTTTGTCATCAACAAATCCATGCCTTCCAGGTGACCTCCCTAGCTGTGCATTGGAGGTCGCAGCTGCATGTGATGCTATCGATGTCATTTCTGCTGCCGCAAGGTCTTCAACAACCAAAAGAGCATCTAACAATACCCCTGCAACGAAAGTAGCAACATTAAATATGCAACCATGGTATTAACTATCATTTGAATAACTGACAAATGGAACAATCATAATATTAAGGTAGAATGCAATTGCTTCTTATAGCAGAGTAAAATGACGGATCTTAACAATAAACTATGAACAAAAAATCACACTACCGTATATGTGTTAATGATAAAAGTATTTATTAGCTACCAAGTAAACACATTTTGCACTATCGCAACTCAAAAAGTCGATCTAAAGCCTAATGAAGTTAGCTCTTTGTACCTGTATCTAAACATAAAAACAAAACACGTTAAAAAAATTCGGTGAGAAGCTCAACTATAAACCAAAAAACTGCTAAATTTCAGTAGTGTCGTCAAATACTGACCAAAAATAAAATATATTCAAAGTCAAAACACAAAAAAAGCTAAAACCAAAAGATGAACACACAAGAGAAGACGATAGATGATGAGGGCACTCACCTATGGGTCTTCACCAACTGATGATTGTTTCTTTGGCATGGCACTCATCTAAATCGGTTCATCCAATATGGTTGTTGATGATCTGGTATCGTCTTCATTGCGATTTTGTGGTATCTAAAGAATATGATTACAATTTATTCATAAAAATACTAAGGAGCACATGATATGAATTGCATGATGATAAAATAACATATTTGGAAAATAAATGAAACGCCCCATTCTAATAACGCGGCGCTTTTACTATAATTCTGCAACATAAACATCAAAATTTAATATAACAAAAGTTATCTAAGTTCAATCCTCAAATTCAGTGCATAAATAAACTAAACCATAACATTCAGAGTGCGCTAAAATTTAAATGTAGTTACTACAACCAAATCGAAGTCTAGGGATCTACCCATCTCAAGTACAAAATATAAATCAAAGTGCGGAAGTCTTTCTGATACCATAAATCCTCGAACTCTAGATCCTGAAGCTGGTGCCTTTCCCTTATCAGCTAAACCTGAAAAGTTGTCCCCACAACCGGGGTAAGCCGTCGCCTAGCGAGTAACAGATTTAAATACACAGACAAACATATATAACATGATCAACACAAATATCGGCTCAAATTCAACATGTGTAGCATTACGACTCGCTCGGTTTAGCATACACAAACAGGGTGTTGTTACCGGCTCGCCCGATAACAAGTGCACGGCGTACAACTCGCTCGGTTAGCACGTGTACAAAACATGCGGCTCGCCCGACATGCAACTCGGAAGCACACAGCAACCCCACTTAATCCACATAATACACAGTATGCATACTGGGAAAAGGGTTTTCAAGTACCGGCTCATGGCAACGAATTAAATATCAACATTAAAGGCTAAGCATGGTAGTCTAAGAATAATCATGGCAATAGAAACGAAAGAGATATCCAGTGCAAGCATATCATTTATGATCATTTGCGAAATTAAATCAATTACTCACAGTGCCTGCAATCTATACTCGCCAAGCGTATACCCACTAACAGCTGGGATCACTAACGAAATCCACACGCCTCAATCGAATTACTAAGGACCTGGTATAAATGTACATTGTCTATTTGTCAACATTCTCAACTCTATAATTAACTAGGTCTGCTGTCATTTATGTTATTAAAGTTCAAGGACTAAATCAGTAAGTTTAGATTTATTAGTTTAAAATTATTAAGATCAAAGAATCTATATTTATAAGTTATTATCCCATCCTGAAAATCTAGATTTAATAATATTTTAATCTTTATAAGCTCAAAACTCTTTAAATAATAACACAGATTAATTCTTGAATTCCTTTACAAGTTCTAATTCATTAAGTCAACAACTTACATTTAATAATGATGAATTACATAATTAATAATTGATATATCTTTTAATTCCTTGCAAATTTTCAACTCATTTTATTAATAAATTTTAAACTCAAACAAACTAAAATATATAACTCATGTATGGAATTTAAATAACCCAATACACTAAATCCTACTAAATCAATTAAACCCAAGGAAATTTATAGATTTTAAGTTAAGTAATTTAGTAGCCCACAATCAATAATTGAAGGTCCAAGTCTACCTTAAATATAATGTAGCCCATGACCTACTAAAATACTAATTAAAGCATTAGCCCAATATTTAATTATGAAGTCCAAGATAGCTAAACCATTGAGCCCAAGTTAAAATTAAATTTAGAAAATAAATAAATGAAATGGCAGCCCACCCTTGAAAGGTCCAGCCCAATTTAAATCTAACCTAACTAGCTAACAAAATCATCAACCGGGTTTAAGAAGAAAAAGAAAAGAAAAAAAATGAATTAAATAAAAGAAATGAGTCAAACTTCATTTCTTTCTCCTCTCAGTGCAGACAGAAGAAAGAGAAGAAAAGGAAGACAACAGCGCCGGCCAGTGGCTTCGCCGGCACCGGCCATCGTAGCCCGGTTGAACTCCAATCACAACACACACACATCTCCTACTCTCTTCTCGGTGGAGCTGGAAATGAAAACATAAATGGACAACAAACAGTATCAGCGGCGGCCATAGGAGGAAGGAGACCGGCCAGTTGCCGGCCAGCTCCGTCGGCGGCAGCGGCGGTCAGTCCCGCTCCAGCAGAAACACCCAAACACCACACACACTTCTTATTTCTTCCTCAAAACTCTGATTTCCAAGTAAAAATCAACCCAAACTCATGAACTCCAAATTTTTTATGGAACTTAACTATTTCTTATTAAATCTGAATTTATGCATATATAATCCTTTTAATATGATTTCTAAATACTTCTGTATTAGTTTTGCATAAATTTGAGCATTAAATCTCAAAACACACCTGAAACCTCCAAAGTTTATGCATTTTGAAGCTTTTTAATTCATAAATTGGTGAAGGTAAATGTTAGAACTATCAATAAGTGTTGATTTCCAGAATATAATTCCCATTTTAATTCATTTTTTACTACCAAATCAATGCTAGAAATCAAATAACGAATTTATAATTATTACCTCAAGATTTCTTATTACAATATTTTACTTTATTTTGTACCATTAATTGGAGTCTACTCACTTTGACCTATCATTTATGGCAATTTATGTTATTTAACCAGTTATTTTTTCTTTTGAGCCGGTTTCACGTTTACAGAGAGAGGGCAAGAAAAAGAGTGATAGAGAAAGAGAAAGAAGATGGAGGTCACAGCTCCGGCGAAGGGGAGGCGAGCTCCGATCCATCGGTGCTTTGTCGCACCCACCAATTCCAGCCACCTCCTCGTCGTCCCTACCACCATCTCGATATAAAGCCCCATCTGCAGCCACATAGCTTCCATGCTCCACACATTCTCCCCTTCGCCGATTTCCATGTTCGTACAGAGAGAGAACTAAGGCGAGAGAGAGCGACAGAGAGAGAGAAACAAGATGGAGACCACCCTCCGGTTCAAATGATGGATCCCCAATCCTTCACATGTTAGGGTTTCGTTTTCAAGGTCAGGGTTTCGCTCTCCCACTCGATTTCAGGTTCAGATTTGATTTTGTTAGGTTTCATCTTTATTTTGGGATTTCGAATTATTATTCGAATTTCATGTTCAGATCTGATTTTTTGATCTGTCTTTGTGTTCTTCAATTTCACTCTGTGTTCTTCGTTTTTAGTGGGATTTTGAATGTGATTTTCAGATTTGTATAGCATCAGATCTGGTTTTGGTTTCTTCATTCCAGATCAGATCTGGTTAAGGTTGAATATTCAAGTTGCGTTTGGTAGTGTTTTAGTGAGGGTGGCGGTGGTTAACGGTGGTTTGGGACTGAGACGGTGACTGTGACGGTGAAGGTAACCTGCTACCTTCGTTGTAGGTCACCCGGTTGCATATAATGGACCAGATATACAAGTATGATCCAATAAATGGTAAGAAAAATAATAAAATGTTGTAATAAGAAAAACGGTGAAAGAATGTTGTTAATTTAAGCAATTTTCCCAAAAAAAATATTGATATTTGTTTAAAAAAAAATGTAGACATTATTCCATGTACTTTGAAAGCAAAGATAATGTATATTTTATGGAGTAAATTACATAAATGGTCTTGTGGTTTGTACAAAATTATGAATACACCTCTGTTGTTTCAATTTTACATAAATGATCATTATTTACTATTCTTAAAATAATAAAATTATTATATTATACATTGTTATAAATATTTTGGTTTTTAAGTTAACCCATGTAAGACATGGGTAATAATCTAGTTAGTATACATTTATAAAGGTTATTCTTTTACCTTTTTTAAATAAATCTAAACCCAAATATAAAGTTATTAAAGTATATTTATAAATCAAATTATAAAAAAAAATATTGATATTTGTTTAAAAAAAATGTAGACATTATTCCATGTACTTTAAAAGTAAAGATAATATATATTTTATGTAGTAAATTACATAAATTCTCTTGTGATTTGTACAAAATTATGAATACACCTCTGTTGTTTCAATTTTACATAAATGATCATTATTTTCGTTGTTTACTTGTAAGAGAACAATATTGTAAGATTATGCATAATTGTATATAGGCATTGCTTAACTATAGGACTAAATTCTCTAAGTAAATAATGTGAGTGTGTGTGCGCATATATACCAAACTGAGCCAACTGCAAAAAGAGGGCAAGATCCAAGACGTTACCTCTAAATCCTTTGGTGATCGCATCTTTCTTGATATGTTGGTCAACAGGTGTAGCAATTCAGGCACATCATTCGGGGTAACATAACCATACTTGTAATGCACTGAACACACAAAATTACACGTAAGAATATGACTAAATATTTCCTTGAGACGTGAATGTCAAATAAAGTAAACGAATAAAGATGCATATACGGATTGTCTTACCAAAGGCTATACAGGACTATATTATAAATTTCTGTGCATGGTTGTTGCCTCCACATGTTTCCTCTACAAAACTATCAAAATTTGATTCTTGCAAACCCTTATGATCACAATAAACATCAGCTAGTAAGATACCTAAGCATTTGTATACTTACAAATAATGAACGCTAATGTGCATGATGGTAATTCTCTCTAACAGTCAAACACCAACAATTGTCTTATGTAATTTCTTAAGATTTTGCATATGGACTCTGGCTATTGATTTCAAGTAGACATCAAGGAGGGTAACAAATACATGAAATGGCCAAATACTATGACGCAAAAATTATCAGATGTAAACAGAGGCCACACTGTTAGATGTTTGTCAGGAGTAACCATTTATATTGTGCTTAACTTGTTAAGGGAAAATTAGAGCACAGTGGTCCATGGAAACTGAAGAAGGCCTAAACGTTCTGGAAATTGTAAGGTCTACCAATACTAGATCTATCTAGACGCGGATCCGTGAACGAGTGCGGAATCCTCGTTAACGGTTAGACGGACAACTCTCAACCACGAAACACGGAGACTATTAGACGCTGAACGAACGACTGACGAACGATCCTACGAACTAATTCTCTCCGAAACGGACCTAAGCTGATGATAAACTCGAGATCGCCTTAAGCTTAATTCCTCACGAATTCTGCTCAAAGTCTGCAAATGACTCGAGTCTATCCCTAATTATAGACCCTGATTCGAGTCTGATGTGGGCCAAACTCGAATCTGGCCCAAGGCCCATTCGAGTCTGTCCACAACGACATTCTCGAATCTGGGCACATTCGAATCTAAGGCTACATTCGAATCTATCACAGATTCGAATGTCTACCCTTAATTGATTCGAATCTAGCTCATTTACTTAAAAACCTAAGTGTTGAAACTTATGATTTTACTTATGCTTGAATTAATCTTTGATCTTTATGTTTGAACTTCTTGTAATATGTTACATCAAGTTCAAACACACAATCAATAACAGACAAACATATATAAACATATATATCAAAACACTCGTTTAACCAAAATGTTGAATATTACTTAAACCACAATGTTAGATCGATTAGACTGCTATCGTCACACAAGGTGTACCAACAGACTCCCCCTTGACGATAGCTTCTAATTATTTACATCAAATTTAAGTACTAGATCTATATATACTACTGCCTGCATATAATCCAGCATCTATACAAACTTTAACTACCTTCTGGAACTTCCTGTCTTCAGATCTCCATGGTTCAGTAAAGAAGATAGGCTGATCATGAAGCTTCTTCAGGTCGTCCTTTGATAGATTTATCAAATGCAGTGGATCATATACTTTCAAAATAACCTGCTCGTCTTGATCCTCCATGATGGCTTCAGTAGTGTCAATCTCGAGATACCACCATTTCATGTTGCTCAAAACATTCTGTGGCATCGATTTCATTGGCACCTTTTTCAGACATTTGACTGGCTTATAAATCATTCTGGCCCAAGGTCTTCCAGTATGAGGATCTATCCTTGATCCATCCTCGACCCTTTTGCCTGTTCCCAGTTTAAGCCTCTCAAACTTTCCTGAACGACCCTCTTTTCTGATTATTCTTGCCATGACTTCAGCGTACGGGTCTTCGCCTATATTGATCAGTTCTTTCCATGCTAGTTCCTTCACTTCAATCTTAGGCAGTGTATTGAACGCTTTCAGGGTTCGCCTCAAGTATTGGAGGCCATCTCTTCTTTTCAGAATAAACAGCTGCAGTTCTCTGTCGAAGAACCAGCTAATAATCCCTCCAGAAAAATTTCCAGCACTTGGATTTCTCATCTTCTTCTTCATCTTCAACTGATCTTTCTTTTCTTCCTTCTTGAACCAAAGATTTATCAAATCAGCTCTAGATGGCTCTTTCTCAGCCTCTTCAAGTTCTTTGTCTTCAACTGAGGCTACCTTGATGTAATCAATATCAATCACATTATGACTTTGGCCCTCATACAATTCCGTGACCGGTTGTGAATTGATTATCACCTCATTTACATGATCGTCTTCATCATCTAACACTTCATCATCCGATTTCCAGTCAACGACGTCCTCAGGAATGAATTCACCTTCTTCCAACTCTTCGACGTCATCTTCAAAATCAAATTCCATTAGCTCTTCTTCAATATCTTTCAGCGCATCTATCATGTCGCTATCTAAAGTCCTTGAAGAACCTGCTTCTCCTCCAGCTCCTCCTACTTCTCCTCCTAGACTAGGCTCCCCCTCAGATTGAGCAATCTGAGCAGCAGAAAAATCTACTGGCTCATTCTGTCTTTTTGGGCTGGGATCATTGCCTTGATTGTCCGTATCATCATCATCTCTTGACTTCTCTTTTTCTTGATCCCGGCAGGATGTCTCCCCCTGAGCCTGAAGATTTTTCATTAACTGCTCAATGAGGGAGCGCATCGATCTTAACTCGGCTGCCTGATCGCAGACGAACGTCTTTAGCTCAACATTCTCGTCTTGGATTTTTTCCACAGTCTTCTTCAATTCAGCATTTTCTTTGTCTAGATTTGCATTATGTGCCTGAATTTCACCCATTGCCTGTGTTAGGCTCAGGATTTGAACATGTTGGAAGTCCACTCGAGCTTTGAGCTGCATAAACCGCTGATTGTCAGCATAGGCGGTTGAGGTAGATGGAATGGACTAAACTGGAGAAGGGATGAATGGTGGTGGAACATATGGCTCATGTTGAGGTGGTGGTGATGGTGGAGCGGTGGCTTGTGGTTCTGGAGTTTGAGTTTGAGACTGTTGGGCTTCAGATGCTGATGTTGACCCTTGCATGAACCTGTGACGCTTGGCCCTTTGCCTAGTCACCAAGGGAGCAACTTCCTCCTCTTCGAAATCTGAATCGTCAGATTCCCTTTCCTCTCTTCTCCTCACTCCTGCTTCATTCACTATCAACCTAGATCCATAGGTTCCGATTTGAATATTGGGATCTGTAGCCACTGATTCAGAAGCTTCAACTTCCAGCTCCTCCATATCTTCCGACTCTGACTCAGATGATGTCAAACCTTTATCAGCCTGTTCTGGCTCATACTCTTCCACATCTCTTAATACGTCTTCTTCTCCTTCAGGTGGACTGAGCAATTCACCAACTAATGCTGCAGCCAAATCTTCGTTTGCATGAGGCCCTGCCTCCCAAATTTCATTAAGCGTCTGGCATAGCTGTTCAGCTTCTCTCGGAACATTTGAGGGCCCAGCTTCTTGAACATTTGAGGGCCCGGCTTCTGTAACTTCTGGTTGCTGGCTTGTCGAAGGCCTGGTTGCCGGAATTTGACTCGCTGCAGGTCTTTGACGGCGTCTTTGAGCTCGTGGCTGCTGTTGTTGTTGACGTTGTTGTGGTTGTTGTTGTGGTTGAAACTCAACGACCCCTTCCCAGTTGGCATCTTCAGGGGCTTGAAACTCCCTATCCACAATTGCTCCGAATAGTGGACGCGCAACAGGAACAGCCAATCTTCCTCGGTGTGAGGAACAATCAGCAAAAATCCTTTTGTCCATGATGGCAACGCTCAGAAAATCATTTGACGGCGGCAAGCTCGGCAAGAAATGCCTTATCAACATCATAATGAATCTTGGATAAAGCAAAAACTGTTGATTCTCGGGAGCGGATATCTGATGAACAAATTCTGAAAAGAACATCTCCGAAAAACTGTAAGGCCGATTATATACCATTGCGACAATCCCCGATTGAATCTTCGCTACTATATAGTCGAACCCTGCCTTTTTCGCAGCAAAGCACACCATAAACACATGCGCCAGAAACCTCCATTGCCCTATTAATCCACTTTTCATGTATGACACTTTTGTCACATCGAGGCTGTACCCCATTCTTTGAAAGGCCGCTTGCCTTATACTCAACGGAAATTCTATAGGACCAGCTTCTTCTTCCTGAGTACCCAACTGCAGCACTTGACGAAGCATATCAGCCGAGAAAACCAATGGCTGTCCTGCTATACGAGTGCGTAGAACTGTCGGAGAGACCGAGCAGTCTACCTGCAAATGATCGTAAAACTGGCGGATGTAGGGTAACTCAATCTGCACATTATGCCACAGTGCATATCCGATCCTTGATTCAACTAGAAAGTCAAGCACTTGACGAAATCCCTGCGCCTCAGGGAGATTTAGATCTGGATGAAGCACCATATTGTGCTTAGGAACGAACGCTCGAATAGCCATTTCTGCACAATAAACAAAACCATTAGATCCATTAAAAATTAATAAACTTGTTTAAATTTAAATCTGTTTTATTTTGAACTTGTTTAAGTACAAAATCCAACACAATTAAATTTCTACAAGTTTAGTAACATTTAAATTAAATAGTGCAAATAAACATTAGATTCGAAAGTAACAGTTTCGAAGTGTCCCTATTCGAGTGTAATGGACAGATTCGAAGTGTCCCTATTCGAGTGTAATGGACAGATTCGAAGTGTCCCTATTCAAGTCTAATGGTAAGATTCGAAGGTCATGGTCATCTCGAATCTAATGACAGATTCGAGAAGCCATGAACAGATTCGAAACTCATGAACAGATTCGAACGGCCGTATTCATTCAAGGACCAAATCTCTTGATTTTAACCTTTATGGACTTAGAAAATTACATTCATTCGTCCTACTAGTTACTAATCATAGAAATATGCCTTTAATTTGATTGTTTATCGGCC
This sequence comes from Centrapalus pauciflorus, assembly GCA_020465985.1. Classification (NCBI taxonomy): domain Eukaryota; kingdom Viridiplantae; phylum Streptophyta; class Magnoliopsida; order Asterales; family Asteraceae; genus Centrapalus; species Centrapalus pauciflorus. Next base: position 261,874 of record JAANYP010006967.1, on the reverse strand, counting down.
CAAATTTGGTAATTTTGTAAAAACCCTATTTCAACCCTTAAACCTTCAAAATTCGATGATTTTGACCTAAATGATGTATAAAACTACTCAAATCTTGTACAATCCGGTTGATTATACCTAGAAGTATCTGTAGAATCGAAACACCAAGTAAGAGACTCGACAAAATGTCGTTTAGGAGAAAAGCGATAGACTCGAGAACAGATTCGAAATCGTCGGTATAGATTCGAGAGTATAGATTCGAGAACAGTAAGTATTAAATGACTTCACTGTTGACCTATATATACTAACAACCTTCGAGTCTAAGGTCCTAGTCGAATCTACTGACAGATTCGAAGTCTTACCTCTTCGAGTCTGTCCTAGATTCGAAACCACCAAACACTTAGAAAAATTTTCGAAAATTTTGAAATAACTTCAACTTTTCCAACCTTTTCCTACGGTATCGTGTAACCAGATAAACTATGCCAACTCTTTTACCCTAAGCACCAGATATTTCACGTAATGTTTATTTTATCCAACTTTGAATGCACCCTCAGTAAGTTTTGACCTTTTACCTAAGTAAAAATTAAACTAAAATAAAATAAAATAAACTAAGGTAAAATAAAATAAAATAAAGTAGAAATAAAATTTTGACAAAAAATTTAATCTAGACTTAAGCTATACTTAAATAAATTTACAAGCTAAGCTAAATACTAAACAGAATATTTTTGATGAGTATAGTCTAAGAAAGGTTCAATCAGATAGGATGTCAGATACTTACTTTCAGTACTTAAACTTTCACACTTAGGAATTTTTGATTCCTTTGATTATTTGTCGTGACACACTTATTTAGCCGATTGTTGGTATTTTACCCCTTTAAACATTCTACATTTCGGAATATCCCTTGGCATTTTTATTTATCAGGAAATTATCTTACGTGACTCAGACATAGACATACTTTTATGATCAAGGCATACAGACAAAGATTCTAACTTGTTGGTATTTGCAAACTTTCTTTAAAAGACAAACATCGGACACAGGTCTGTATTTTCATACAACAAAGTGTCTTAGTTTGACTTAAAGTTTATTTTTAAAGTTAGCAGATAGCGGTGACAGGTCTGTACTGACGTACAACAAAGCGACATATCTGCTAACCCGAATCTAAACAGAGACAACAGGTCTGTACTTACGTACAACAGAGTTACATGTTTTCGACTCTCAGTTTTATATGATATTTCTATTCTTTCCATTTTCAGATGTATTTGATGTCGCCATACATCCCCAGAAAGTGTGCATACCTCATTTAGACTCAAAGTTTGTATGTCTTGTACATAAAAATTAAGACCGATTGGTCATACATCTAAGTTAGTGACACGCTTGACTTTTTCTAGAATATTTTATTAGCCTTGAGATTCTCTATATGTATTATGCCTACCAACACATCAAACTAAATAAGTATAACACTTAGAATTTAGTTGCATTATGTGTGAAAGCCTAAACACTTAGAGTTTGTAACGACTGTGCTAATTTTCGTCACTTTGAACCTATGTATCTAAGACTTAATTAATTTTTTTTTCTGATATTCTCTTTTTTTTTTTGTATTTTTGTAATTTTCTCTCTTTTTTCTTTTGTTTTTCATAAGAAAAAGCAGTAAAATAAGCTAACCTACTAACTTACTAAAAATAGAAACTTACTAAAAATAGAAACTTACCTAAATTAGTAGACTACTGTTAAGAAAGAAATACTACGACTCTAAAAGAAAATAAACTACTACTACTAAGGTCAATTTACTCTGGGTTGCGCATTCCATTCAGTTGAATTAAATACTCAAACCGTGATTTATCAAACGCTTTGGTAAATAAATCTGCATTATTATCTTCTGTTGCCACTTTTACCAGTTTGATTAAGTTCTTTTCAGCACAATCACGAATAAAATGATGCCTTATGTCTATGTGCTTTGTTTTGTTGTGTTTAACTAGATTATTAGTTATAGCAATAGTAGATTGATTGTCTATCCTAATTGGAGTTTGAGTGTAAGCCAAACCGTAATCCCGCAATTGTTGTTGTATCCACAGAACCTGTGAGCAGCAACTACCAGCAGCAACATACTCGGCCTCGCACGTTGACACGACTACCGACGATTGTTTCTTGCATTGCCAGGACACCAGTCTCCCTCCTAGGAACTGACAACCTCCAGTCGTTGATTTGCGCGTCAAGCTGCATCCTCCGTAGTCAGAATCTGTGAACGCCTCCAACTCTAGATCTCCCTCCGCGTGATACCAAAGTCCCAAATTCGGTTTCGACTTGAGGTATCGTAGAATCCGCTTCACAGCTTTCATATGCATCTCCTTCGGATTCGCTTGAAACCTTGCACAAATACAAACAACAAACATAATATCAGGTCTTGAAGCCGTTAAATACATAAGTGACCCAATCATGACCCGATATAAAGTCGGATCCACATCGGTATCACTTTCAGTACCCGGCCCGAGATTGTGATTCACTTGAATCGGCGTGCTGAAATGGGCAGTCAACTTAGTTCCCTCCATCCCAAACCGTTCTAATATGTCATAGACATAGTTAGTTTGATGGATAAACATCCCTTCCTTCTTTTGGTCAACTTGTAACCCTAAAAAGAAATTTAACTCTCCCATGGCACTCATCTCGAACTTAGACTTCATCACCTTCTCGAAATCTTTGCACATCTGTTCGTTTGATGATCCAAAGATGATATCATCGACGTACACTTGTACCAAGATAAAGTGATCGCCCTTCCTCTTAACAAACAAGGTACTATCTATCCTACCCCTTTCAAAACCGTTCTCTAACAGATGGTTGGATAGAGTCTCATACCATGCCCTAGGTGCCTGATGTAATCCGTATAGAGCCTTATCTAAGCGATATACTCTATCAGGATATTTTGGATCTGTAAATCCGGGCGGTTGTTCTACATACACCAACTCCTTCACTTTTCCATACAGGAAAGCACTCTTATCGTCTAACTAATATACTTTAAAACCCTTGAAGGAGGCAAACGCTAGAAACAACCTAATGGCTTCCAGTCTTGCTACAGGTGCAAAAACCTCGTTGTAATCGATTCCCTCCTCTTGGTTGAAACCCTTTACAACTAATCTAGCCTTGTTGCACGTGACTATACCCCGATCGTCCCTTTTGCACTTAAAAACCCATTTGGTTCCTATGGCAATCTCCCCTCGAGGTAACGGAACTAACTCCCACACTTCTAGTTTCCTAAATTGCGAGAGTTGTTCCTGCATCGCTTCAACCCAAGAGTTATCCTTAAGTGCCATTTGCACATTTTTAGGCTCTACTTGCGATATGAAACATGAATATAGACATGTGTGATATGCCTCGGTGTCGTTTATCATTGACAACAACCATGTGTTGTTATTTACACTAGTCCTTGTCCTCACACCCTCGTTAGGATTTCCTATGATACTTTCTAATGGATGGTTCTTGTTAATCCTAGAGGTCTCTATATCATCAACTCTTAGATTATCTCCTAAGTTCGATCCTATTTCACCTAATGGGGGAACAGGCTCAGCTTCTACATTTTCCTCCTCACGGACGTTTTCCTCAGAGTTGGAACTCGATGCTTGAGTCTGATTCTCAGTGGTAGGTGCCTCTTGATCAGCAACTTCTGGAGATCTATCTACAGTCGCAGTAGGCTCGGATGTAGATTCGAACGTGGTCCTCGGAAAGGTATGGCCATCGTCATTTAGGTTCAACGTTGCCATGTATTTTTCGATTGTACCTGCAGTATCATCCAAAGGAATGTTAAATGACTCAAACAATTTATCATAGTCAAATAACCATTCCGGACCAGTTTGGGGTTCATGTGTATAACTTGTGACTTCAATATTATACACAATCTCCACAGTACCACTCGTTTTGTTAAAAACCCGTTTGTTTGGTGAGTTCGGCACGTAACCTAGGAAGTATCCTTCGTCAGCCTTTTCACCAAACTTCGGTTGATGTTTTGTTCGTAAAAGAGTGCATGGTACTCCAAACGGTTCGAATCCAGTTAAGTTAGGTGGCCGTTTATTCAAAATTTCATAGCATGTTTTTTTCAACGATTTAACTGTAAGGACTCGGTTTAAAATATGACACGCGGTATTCACTGCCTCCCCCCAAAACATGGTAGGAAGCTTTGAATCCGAAAGCATAGTCCTTGCAGCTTCAATCAAAGTTCTATTTTTACGTTCGGCCACCCCATTCTGTTGAGGTTCATATGGTGCACTGAATTGATGCACTATGCCCTTTGATAGGCAATATACACCAATTACAGTGTTTTGAAATTCAGTCCCATTATCACTACGAATATGTTTAACCCTTGTTCTGTAGGAGTTCTCCACTTGGTCTAAGAACCCGATGAGCTTTGCAGCCGTCTCGTCCGTCGTACCTAAAAAGAAAACCCAAGAAAAACGTGAGTAATCGTCAGTGATAACTAAGCAGTACCAACTACCTCCGATACTCCTTTTGTTGATAGGGCCGAAAAGGTCCATATGCAACAAATCGAATGTTGAGGCGATTGAATTCTGCTTCTTGGACTTGTGTGTCTTTTTATGCTGTTTGCCCTTCATGCACGGTAGACACTTGTCCTCGAACTGAAAACTTTTCATGGGCACACCCTGCACCAGTCCATTCTTCGTTATGTAATTCATCTTCCTTAGGTGCAGGTGAGCCATGCGTCTGTGCCACAGTACTGATTCCGTCTCTGAAGCTTTGGATAGTAGACAGATTGGCCCAATCGAACTCTCCGACTTGTTCATATCCAGCATGTACAAGTCGTTCTTCCTTGGCGCCCGCATCAAAACCCATTCTTCAGGAATCTTGAATCCCGGCTTTAGCACTAACGCCTCAGTGTCAGTAAATAACACCGAGTTCTTCTTATCACAGATTTGAGATACACTAATGAGATTGTGAACCAGTTTATCAACGTGATAAACTTGGTCCAACTTGATTGTCCCATTAGTGACCACTCCGGTACCCGTGATATTTCCACCCTTGTTACCCGCGAATGATACGAATCCCCTATTACCTCCCTTGAAGTCTGTGAGTAGACTTCTTTCCCCCGTCATGTGCCTGGAGCAACCACTGTCGACGAACCACTTGTTGTTTGGACCATTAGTTATCTCTTGCACATGAAAGAAAAGAGGTTAGTTATCACGGGGAACCCAAGCCATGACTGACTTGGTAATACCATTCTCGTCCACATACGTGAACTCTTTCAAGTACCCATCTCGCCTTTCAGGTGACTTGGGCCTTTGAACTGAATTCTGTTGTGGTGCCGAGTGATTTATGTTCACTCTTTGCCTTGGTGTAGGCATTTGTTGTGGAGCTCTAGAATAATTCCTATTATATGCCATTTCTGACTGTGATCCCTGAGCTCTTACCGGTGAATACTGTCTAACTGGAGTATGAGACCTAACTGGAGTATGTTACCTGCTAGGTGTTGTGCTCCTATAGACTTGTTGTGGTGCTGACCTAGATTGATTATTGACACGATTCGGTGAATTTGTCCTAATCATTTCCTTTGGTCCAACCTTAACCGGTGTGTTTTTCACAACTTGTTTGGGTGCGGCCTGCGCAGTTTTCTCGGTAGGTTGAGAACTACTGCTGCTTGCCACACTGGTTGAGGGCTTAACAGGTGTTGGGTTCACTGTCTTAGGGGTAACATCGGTTTTCCTAAGTGGACAGTGAGAAGCAAAATGCCCCTTCTCGTGACATCTGAAGCAAGACATCTTATCTATGGACTTTTTGTGTGTTCCCTTAGATCTAGGTGTCTCACTAGTGTCTTCTTCCTTTGGTACATCTATGGTGTCTGGCTCATCGACCTGGTCAGCCCAAGAAAATTTCTGTTTTCCTGCAGGTGTTTCACTGGAGGAAGACACAAATTTCACCTTCTTGACCTTGACGGTTGAGTCAGCCACCATAGGTGCATTTTCTACTATAGGCTCTGGTGTCGGTTCAGGTAGGTCCTCTAAGTCTACTGACTTGTCAGTTTTCTCCTGAGGCTGAGGCACATAGTTTGAATTGAAAGGTGGAGGTATTTCGTGAAAACCTAGACCTACGGGCTTCTTAGACTGTCTTTGGGCATCTAAGACTTTCCCTAGATTTAGGCTCGAATTTCTAAACTTCTCCAACTTGCTATTTGCCTCTGCTACCTTAACCTTTGTCTCTGCTAGCTCTATATCCTTGTCTTTATGACTTTTTGTCAAGGCCTCTACGTGCTCATACATTAGTTCTATCCTAACACACTGCTCACTGAGTTTGTCTTTTAGAACTACTAAGTCTTGAGCATCAGCCTTAAGCTTTTCTTTTTGATCTTGCTTGATATCATTTAGGCTAGCGTTTTCAATTTTTAAGTTTTCATTTTGAGCAGTTATGGTCTTATGTGAGTCTAAGACTAGATTTAACCTATCGTTAGAACTAACACATAAAGCACATAATTCACGAAATAGAGAATAAGACAGACTAACCTTTGAGTTATCAGATTCCACGTTGGCCATCTGAGGAGCAAACTCCAGCACTGTCTGATCATTCGCCTTCTCTACCCACATCGGACTGCTGTCCCTTGTGGTCTGCTCGTCCCCATCACACCCCGTGTCGGTGACTTCAGCCATGAAGGCTCTAGCATTCGACTCAGGATGTGAGCTCCAATCATACGTACCATCTAGCTGTCGATCTGAAGTGACGTTCGATAGTAAACCAGCTAGATTGGCTTGTCCAGATGAGGAACTCGGAAGATATCGTTGTTGGGACTGATTTTGGTACTGTCCCTGATGCTGACTCTGTCCTTGGTATGTCTCTACCTTCGGTCTCTGGCACTCCCTTGCGAAGTGTCCTAGTCCCTGACAGTTGTAGCATTTGACTTTGGACTTATCAAATCCTATCCCTTTGTTATTCATCTGCAGATTCCTCCCAGTTCTCATAATGAATCGCTTAACCCTCTGGGTCACCATGGCCAGTTGCCATTTAAGATCCATTTCCTCTAAGTCATCAGGGTCGACCTGATCGTAATCCTCGTCCCATAGAGCAGGATCGTTAATCTTCCATTGAACACAATTTCCGTATGCGGCTACAAAAGAAGCAAGTAGATTCAAATGCTCTTCCGCAGACTTTGCGCTCATGGGCATTTTCGAATAACTCTGAGATGGTGATGCCTGATGTACTTGGGGCTGCGGTTCTTCCGATCTTGCTAATCCTAAGAACGCGCAATTCAATGAGTCTTCGGACTCTGCTGGTGATGATGTCTCTCCAGTGAAAAACGATGTAGCAGTCTTCGGTTCGGCTGCCACCGAAGATTTTGTCGTCTTTCCAAAATACATTGCTGGATTCTGGACTTGTTCGTAATCAGTCTCAGTCTTCAGGAGCTTGAAGTGATATGCCCTCAACGTTCCCACTATATCATCCAGAGATTGAGTGTAGTACTTGTCTTCATTCAGCTTGATCATTGCCACGTACATAGCCCATTTGGCTGGTAGGGCATCAAGAAGCTTGTTGTTCTTGTCAGTATCGGTAAACTCAATCCCGTGGCTCTCAAGTTCTATCAATAGATGATAGAACCGGGTGATGATGTCATCCAGTTGTTCATCCTTTAACGCCTTGAAGATGGCGAACTGTTGTTCTAACAGCTCTGTACGCTTTCTCCTAACTCTAGGATTTCCCTCACACCGTTTTTCTAGCAACTCCCAAAGTTCTTTTAATGTCCTCTGAGTCCTAAATGTGTGTAGAATATCCTGCGGTAACGCCATTCGGATTAGAGAGAAAGCTTTGTTTTCGGCTTCAAATAGTTTCTTGTCATCCTCCTTCATCATTTGGTATGACAAGACCTTTTGACGGCCTTCAACTTCTGACACCGGTGGAATATACCCTTCGTCGATGCACACCCACATGCGCATATCGTTGAAACGTACGAAGTCAGTAAAACGGTCTTTCCACCAATAATAATCCTCGACCTTCATCAGCTTAGGCGGTGCGTTCGCCTTCCCGACCTGGTGGTCCATTTCTAAGAATTTCTGAAGATTTGACATCGTTTCGAAAGAAATTGAAGTTGAACTTAATTAATTTAATTCGAAACTGATTTAGAATAATTCTTTCGAATCTAGGTAGATTCGAAACTAATTAAAGTTAAATCTTTTGGGATTAAATTCGATTAAGTGTTTTAATTCATTTAAACTCGAAATATGTCAGATTCGAAAGTTCTCAGATTCGAAGGACCTTAGATTCGAAGGTCAGCAAACTAGAGGGAATCAGCAGATTCGAAGCACCTATCGAAACTATACTAGACTCGAACTAGACTCGAAACTAGACAGACTCGATACTCTGTTCGAATGAAGCACAAACTCGACACAGATTCGAAACCTACTGAAACAGACTCGAAATGGAGCAGATTTAGATTAGACTCGAGACTAAAGTGAAACCCTAATTGCCCCTATTAGATTCGAGCGCCGCAAACTCGAAAATCAGTGAATACTTTGATTTTTTAACGATTTTCAGATTAAACCAGTATTTTTCTAACGAAAAATAATGGTTTCGATCAAAACCGAGAAAAACCACAAAGTATTTGCTGAATATTAATTTGCTAAGCTCAAAAACTCGATTTTGAGAGAAAAACCGTCCAACTAGCGTCAAGAAACCTAGAATGTATTTGATGAACACGAAGAACACGAAGAACACTCCGTAGGCTCTGATACCACTTGTAAGGTCTACCAATACTAGATCTATCTAGACGCGGATCCGTGAACGAGTGCGGAATCCTCGTTAACGGTTAGACGGACAACTCTCAACCACGAAACACGGAGACTATTAGACGTTGAACGAACGACTGACGAACGATCCTACGAACTAATTCTCTCCGAAACAGACCTAAAGCTGATGATAAACTCGAGATCGCCTTAAGCTTAATTCCTCACGAATTCTGCTAAAAGTCTGCTAATGACTCGAGTCTATCCCTAATTATAGACCCTGATTCGAGTGTGATGTGGGCCAAACTCGAATCTGGCCCAAGGCCCATTCGAGTCTGTCCACAACGACATTCTCGAATCCGGGCACATTCGAATCTAAGGCTACATTCGAATCTATCACAGATTCGAATGTCTACCCTTAATTGATTCGAATCTAGCTCATTTACTCAAAAACCTAAGTGTTGAAACTTATGATTTTACTTATGCTTGAATTAATCTTTTATCTTTATGTTTGAACTTCTTGTAATATGTTACATCAAGTTCAAACACACAATCAATAACAGACAAACATATATAAACATATATATCAAAACACTCGTTTAACCAAAATTTGAATATTACTTAAACCACAATGTTAGATCGATTAGACTGCTATCGTCACACAAGGTGTACCAACAGACATACCACTTGTAAGGTCTACCAATACTAGATCTATCTAGACGCGGATCCGTGAACGAGTGCGGAATCCTCGTTAACGGTTAGACGGACAACTCTCAACCACGAAACACGGAGACTATTAGACGCTGAACGAACGACTGACGAACGATCCTACGAACTAATTCTCTCCGAAACGGACCTAAAGCTGATGATAAACTCGAGATCGCCTTAAGCTTAATTCCTCACGAATTCTGCTCAAAGTCTGCTAATGACTCGAGTCTATCCCTAATTATAGATCCTGATTCGAGTCTGATGTGGGCCAAACTCGAATCTGGCCCAAGGCCCATTCGAGTCTGTCCACAACGACATTCTCGAATCTGGGCACATTCGAATCTAAGGGTACATTCGAATCTATCACAGATTCGAATGTCTACCCTTAATTGATTCGAATCTAGCTCATTTACTCAAAAACCTAAGTGTTGAAACTTATGATTTTACTTATGCTTGAATTAATCTTTGATCTTTATGTTTGAACTTCTTGTAATATGTTACATCAAGTTCAAACACACAATCAATAACAGACAAACATATATAAACATATATATCAAAACACTCGTTTAACCAAAATGTTGAATATTACTTAAACCACAATGTTAGATCGATTAGACTGCTATCGTCACACAAGGTGTACCAACAGAAATAAAATGCAACATTTATTCTAGTATGCACGGAGTACAACAGAATTGGAGACAATGAAAATAACATTTGAGCTTTCAGCCTGCTTATTTGCTCCGTGCTTCCAAATGCTACAGTGAAAGTAGTTTTATATATTTTTATGAACAATCAAGATGTAGCAGAGCAAAATGTGTGTCCATCTGTTCTGAACTTCTGATCATCCATGTATTATTCAAAAACTCAACATGATAATAATGTGTTATAAGCCTTTCATATATGTTCAATTTCAAATTTTCATATACAGTACACATCATTTACACAGACCGATATAACATGATATACTCCCATAAATAACATAAATCTGAAGTTCTCTATACCTTCTTGGGCACACTGTTAATTGACATTTGGTGATCTAAAAGCTTCCTTGCTGCAAAGTACAAAAATGACCTATGGTCACGGTTTTGTCCAAACTGCCTAGCCACAGTTTTTGTTATTGACGTGACTAAAGGGTCATATATGATCTTGTATTATTATGATAGCCACAGTTTATCTCAATAACTGTGACCATTGCAAATCACATTCAAACCTTAAGCCACGGTTTAACATAAGGATCGTGACAAAGACTTGTCACGGTTGCCACATTGTTACCAAATGTCATCGTTTGTCACAGTTATTTGTTTGATGTCTTTAATAATCTTGTGATGGTTATTAACTGTGACGATAAATATGTATATGGTCACGAAAATCTCTTTCGGTGACCAAAGGGACACCCTGAAGTCTAATTGTATGAGTCTAAATTATAAGGTGGAATTAGTCACATGAATAAACTGTGACAGAAGGCTAACTTATATGGTCACGAAATCTCTTTGTGTGACCAAAGGGTGTAGTTCATTAGCCACGTAGGGTAAAAGAAAAACATTGTGACTATAAGTGTCTAATGGTCATGATTGAGTTCATTAAGTGTGTCCAAAAGCAAACAATTGTCATGAAATAAGAAAATTATTGTGACTATAAGTATTTTTTAGTCACGATTTAGTTTCTTATGTGTGTGTAAAAGAATTTTATATTCATGATGAAAGAGAAAAATGTGACTAAGTATTTTTTTTTTGTCACGATTTAATTTCTTTTATGTATATAAAAGTATTTAATGATCACGGCTTAAAACATATCACCATAATTATGTTTCGGTCACAGTTTAAGACACACAAGCATGTGACTATTAATATTTAAAGGTGACAGATTAAGTTTTTATGTGTGTCTAAATGTAAACAATAGTAATAGTAAAATGAAAAAGATATGATTATAAGTACATTCAAGTCACGATTTAATTTGTTTTGTGACTAAAAGCTATCAATCTCACATTAAAAAAAATCAATATAAGGGGTTTTTTTTTTGTCACGGATTAAGCAAATTTGTGACTATTAATATTTAAAGGTGCCGGTTTATTGTTTTTATGTAACTAAAAATAAACAATAGTCATGACAAAAAAAATGTTGTGACTATATTTATCTAATTATCATGGTTTAGTTTATTTCTTATTAGTGTGTAAAAGTAATAGTTTTCATGATAAAAGAAAAAAACAGTGACTATAAGTACTTTATGGTCACACGAAGAATTGGTTTGTGTGACTAAAAGTAATCGGTGGTCATGGTTTAAGTGAAAACAAATTTCCCTATAAGTATTTTATCGTCACAATTTAATATATTATTGTGTCTGAAACTAAACATTAACCATGACAAAAGAACAAAAATGTATTTATAAGTATTTTATGGTCACAATTTATTTTGTTTTGTGTGGTTAAAGGTTATCAATTGTCATAGTTAAAAAAAAGCTTGTTAATATGAGTATTTTGTGGTCATGGTTAATTGTGTTATGTGTGTCAAAAACTAAACATTAACCATGATAAAAGAAAAAATATCGTGACTACAAGTAGTTTATGGTCACGACTTATTTTTTTATCAGTTGCTAAGTGTTTTTAATTGTCATAATAAAAGCTGCAAAAGTGGCTATAACTACTTTATGGTCACGGTTTAGTTAGTTTTGTGTGGTTAAAAGTTATTAATTGTCACAGTTTAAGAAAAACTTATCACTATTAGTATTTTTGTGGTCATCGTTAAATGTCTTATATGTGTCAGAAAGTAAACATTAATTATTATAAAGAAAACAATCATGACTACAAGAAGTTTATGGTCATGTCTTATTTTATTTTATGTGACTAAAAGTAATTAATTTTCATAATAAAAGAGGCAAAGTGTAGCTACAAGTTTGTTATGGTCATAATTTACTTTGTTTTGTATGGTTACAGTTATCAATTGTCACAGTTTAAAAAACAACGTGTCAGTATAAATATTTTATGGTCATGATTAAATGTCTTATATGTGTCAAAAACTAAATATTAATCATGATAAAAGAAAACAAACCATGACTACAAGTAGTTTATGGTTACGTCTTATTTTAATATATGTGGCTAAAAGTAATTAGTTGTAATAATTAAAGGAAAAGAATGTGAGTATACGTATTTTGTGGTCACACTTTATTTTATTTTGTATGACTAAAAGGAATCAACGATCACCGTTTACGAAACAACATGATACCATATTTACGGTCACTATTATAAATGTTATGTGTGTCTAAAAGTAAATAACAATAACGATAAAAGAAAACACATGTGGATGTAAGTAACTTATTGTCACGGTTTAATTTTTTACACGTGTCTAAAAGGAACAATAGTGATTTTAAAAGAAATATATAATGTGACAACAAGTATTTGATGGTCACCAAAGGGCTTTTGGCATGGCGGTAAGAGGGTGGAGATACAAGTGAGAGGTCACGGGTTCGACTCCCGTCGGAGACAAGTTGATATTTAGGTGGTGAAAGTAAGTCTTGTGGTAAATGAGTAGTTTAGGAGTAGGAGTAGGATAGTTTGTCGTTAAAAAAGTATTTAATGGTCACAGATTGTATTGTTGCATGTGTCTAAAAGTTACCAATTGCCACAATTAGGAATAAATAAGTAACTATAAATACTTTATGGTCACGGTATTGTTTATTATATGTGTCTAAAAGTAAGCAATTGTCATGAATAAACGAACTATTATGTGACTAAAATAATGGTATGGTCACGGTGTAATTATTTTTGTGTGTCAAAATGTATCAATTGTCACGGTTTAATACTTTATGTATGTCCAATTGCAACCAATCGTCACATTTTAATAAATTATGTGTGTCTAAGTGTACCCTACGGCCACATTTTAATTGTTTATGCATGTCTAAATGTACCAATGGTCATACCACTTAATAGTCTATGTGCGTTAAAATATTACCAATTGTCACGGTTTCATTCATGTGGTGTGTTTAAATGTCTCAAATAGTTACGATTTAACTGATTATGTGTGTATAAATTTATCCAATGGTCACGATTAAATATTTGTGCGTCTTTAAATATACCAGGCGGCCACGGTTTATTTGTTTATACGTGTCTGTAAGATTGTTAACGCCACTTATCAATTGTTTATGTGTGTCTGAATGTATCCAACTGTCATGGTTTTAAAATAAATTGTGACTAAAAGTATTTTATAGTCACGGTTACATAAAATATAGACCACAACTATATAGAAATTGTTACCATATAGCCACGGTTTTATACTATGGCCACGGTTTTACATGTGATTTAGTCACGAATATTAAATGTAGCCATAAGGTACCAAAAGTGATGCGACCTTTGGTCACGATTTGAATGAAAAATAAAACTGTGGCCAAAGGTCTATGGCCACGGTTTTTTAACGTGACGGAAGACATATTTTGTACTTTGCATTTTCTGGGGTTCCATTGCCAACCCTCCTGCCTTAATTTTCAAACTGATCTATTGAGAGCTGTCTGACCATTCCACCTATTGCGCCACCCGACTCTGAAGCTACTACAACCTGCAAAACCATGAAAATCACATACATTATGCATGTGCTCAATACAGGAAAGATACAAAAACTCAGGGAAAAACATATTAATCCAGCAAGATTTATAATACCAACAGCTCAGTGATGAAATCGTATTCCAGCTAGAGAAGAAGTTGTTCCACAATCAGAATCTGTGTAAGGTCTACTGGACACGGATCTATCTAGACGCGGAACCGTCAACGAGTGCGGAATCCTCGTTAACGGGTAGACGGTAACACCTCTCACTAGGAACACGGAGACTATCAATAAGCTGTACGAACTACGACGGATGCACCTACGAATTGATTCTCTCCGAAACAACACCAACACTGATGATAAACTCGAAATCGCCTTTTGCTTAATCTCTCTCAAACTCTGCAAAAATTCTCATAATTATTCGAGTCTACCCTAATTATAGAGGCTCATTCGAGTCTGCCATGGGCCAAACTCGAATCTGCCTAAGTGAGTACATTCGAATCTGCCTAAGTGACTCATTCGAATCTGACCTAGATTCGAATCCTAGTCCTTAGAGATTTCGAATTTACTTTTTCACATAATTAACTTAGTATTGAAACTTATGATTTTATCTTATGCTTGAATTTGTCTTTGAACTTTATGTTTGAACTTCTTGTAATATGTTACATCAAGTTCAAACGTACAACCAATAACTGCCAAACATATACAAACATATATATCCAACACTCGTTAAGACTCAACCCTTTGAATATTACTTAAACCAAAATGTTAGATCACTTAGACTGCTATCGTCACACAGGGTGTACCAACAGACTCCCCCTTGACGATAGCTTCTAACTATTTACATCTTGATTAAGTACTAGATCTATATATACTACTACCTGCGTATATACTTGCATCTATACATACTCTGACAACTTTTTGGAACTTTCTGGCTTCAGATCTCCATCCTTCATGAAAGAAGATATGTTGGCCATGAAGCTTCTTCAGATCGTCCTTTGACAGATTCATCAGATGCAGTGGATCATACACTCTTAAAATGACTTTGTCGTCTTGATCCTCCATGATAGCTTCAGCAGTTTCATTATCAAGGTACCACCACTTCATGTTGCTCAAAATATCTTGTGGCATCTTCTTCATTGGGACCCTTCTTAAGCATTTGACAGATTTATAAACCATTCTGGCCCAAGGCCTTCCCGTATGAGGATCTATCCTTGATCCATCCTCTACTCTTTTGCCAGACCTCGGTTGGAGTCTCTCAAACCTTCCAGATCTCCCTTCTCGTCTGATTATCTTAGCGATCACTTCAGCATAGGGATCATTTCCGATATTGATCAACTCTTTCCATGCTAGCTCCTTCACCTCTACCTTCAGCAATGTATTGAATACTTTAAGCTTGCGCCTCAGGTATTGGAGCCCATCTCTTCTCTTTAGAATAAAAAGCTGCAGTTCCCTGTCGAAGAACCAGCTAATAATACCTCCAGAGAAGTTTTCTGCTCCTGGAATCCTCATCGTCTTCTTTATTTTTGGCTCAATCTTCTTCTCTTCCTTGCGGAACCAAAGATTTAGCAATTCAGCTCTGCTCGGCTCCCTTTCAGCCTCTTCCATTTCTGAATCATCTACCGAAGCCACTTTGATGTCATCAATATCTATTACATGTTGATCAGTATGCTCATATAATTCTGTGACAGGCTGTGATTGAATAATTACTTCATTTACATTGTCGTCTTCATCTATCACAAACTCATCATCAGACTTCCAGTCAGTAAAATCATCTGGAACGAACTCTCCTTCTTCCAGATCCTCTACATCTTCTTCAAAATCAAATTCCAAATCTAATGGCTCTTCATCAATATCCATCAATTCGTCAATTATCTCACGCACTTCACTTTCTGAGACCTTTGATGAACTAGCCTCAACTTCTTTAGCTCCTGATTGACTCGGCTCCCCCTGAGTCTCAGCATCCTGAGCAGCATAAAAATCTACTGGCTCATTCTGTCTTTGCGTGCTGGGATCATTGCCATTGTCATCTTCATTATTATCATCATCATCCATGCGCATTTCTACTTGATCACGGCAGGATGTCTCCCCCTGAGCCTTTATATTTTTCAGTAATTTCTCAATCAGGGAGCGCATCGATCTTATTTCAGCTGCTTGATCAGCGACAAAAGTTTTCAACTCCAAGTTCTCTTCCTGTACCTTGTCCACAATCTTTTTCAGGTCGGCATTCTCATTATCTAGATTTGCATTATGCTTCTGAATTTCACCGATTGCCGTTGTCAGGCCTAAGATTTGGATCTGTTGGAAGTCAACTCTATCTTTTAGTTGCAAAAACCTTTGATTCTCTGTGTAGGTAGATGAGGTGGATGGAATGGATTGTATTGGAGTCGGAATGATGGGTGATGGGATGTACGGTTAAACATGTGGTGGTGATGGTGAATTGGTAGTTGGAGGGTCCTGAGGCTGAGGAATTTCAGGCTGTGCAGCTGAAGTTGAGGTAGCTCCCTGCATAAAGCGATGACGCTTAGCCCTTTGCCTTGTCAATAATGGAGCGACCTCTTCTTCTTCAAAATCAGAGTCATCAGACTCTCGTGATGCTCGCCGCCTTGAAGCTTCTTCATTCACTACCAATCTCATCCATAAGTTCCTATCTGAACGGTTGGTTCTGCTGTAACCGACTCTGGAACTTCAACCTCTATCTCCTCCTTATCTGTCACACCCTCTGATTTCTCAAAGGTCTCAAGTCAAGGCCCAATAGCAATGCAATATCAATCAGGAAACTAAGATAAAATTAACAGTGCGGAATTAAAGTTAATTACAAACAGAGACAGAATTTAAGTAGAACGGTACAAACATCTAGACTATTACATTAAATCACATAATATAAACTAGACCCGAACCCCAAAGCTCTATTATCAGCCAAATACCAAGGTGTTGAAACAGGTTCTAAAGCACTTCAAGCTCTTTCAGATTCCTGACCTATGAACTAGGTCCAGCCAATCCTTTGCCTTTACCTGAAAAATAATGCAACAACGGGTAAGCTTAATTGCTTAGTGAGAATGTAGAATTTCACATTTAACATGCAATTATGAACGCGGAAGCACATGCACTGCACTCGGCTCATGCACGGCTCAGCTCTATATGCACTGCACTAGGCTCATGCACAGCTCAATCTCGAAGGGTCATTGGCCAATTAATGCTCTTTTGATGCGCGACTTTTGCTCAGCTCCCAGTTATAAAACTGTTGTTGCTCTTGAGACTTTTAGACAAATTCATAAGGAATGCTCGGATGATGATAAATCCATACACACGCATCATTAGTGGGGATCAGCCACGTACTGGGCTAGCTACCAGTAAAAGCTCTATATGGATATCATCGGAATGCTCAGCTCTAGCTACCCTCTGTGCTTTCATCACGTATATCAGCACATCATAAGCCTAACATTAACCCAACACTGAGCAATAGTGATGGTCTTAAGCTTAACAATCAAATGACTCGTCAAAGAATCGAATCTAGATGGAGAAATACTCAACTCAACAAATCATAGTAAATATACTATGACAATATATCAATAAGCTCAAGATTAGGATATCAAATAAATCAGAATAAAGCAACAAAAGTCTCAATTCACATAATATGCAGTTAAAGTGAAATCTACAACTCACTGTTACTGGCTATTTGTGCTCTTTTAGTTTCTGGCTCTGGCTCGGTTGCTCACAAGCTGACTTATGTCAGACTTTCAGTTGCTCATCATCTTGCTCGTTGCTCAATTTGTTATTAATATCATTTCTGATATTTATTAGCCTTTTGAATCATGTGAATAACATATTCAATGTTCATTCGTTGGTTTTTAATCCCAAATTCTCATACTTTAATTGTATTGAGATGAATATGGCCATCAATCTCATTAAAATCTTTCATTCAAGGTTCAATGTTTATAATTGTCCTATTATACTCTGTTGAGTCATCATTAAACTCAAAACTTGTATTAACGTGATTTAGATAAATTATAAACATTTATATCCTAATATTCCAATACCATTATTTTCTTTATATGACCATACCCACATACACATATTCATTATTATAAACTTTGATTTCTATTAATTTATCATTTATTCACATATATATAAAAGTTTCAACAACTTTAAACATGTATAACAAGATGAAAGGTGGCTCCACATGAACATATATTAAAAAGGAAATGGATAAAAATGCTGGACACTAACTGCACACACATCACATACTCATATATATATATATATATATATATATATATATATATATATATATATATATATATATATATATATATATATATATATATATATATATATATATATATATATATATAATTTCATCTTTTTGTTGTTTCTGTTTACACATCAACCCACACACCCACTTGTGTATCTATATATATATAGATAACTGCACACATTTGCATTTTCATTTCTATTTCTGTCATGGCACACACACACACTCATGCATACGAAACCTATACATACATGTATATATACACGGCTGCTACATGCTTCGTTTCGGTATTGAGGATTACCGAACCCATATGGTTTCGGTGTTTGTCATAAGTTCTCGGTATTGGTTTCTGGTGGCTTCAAGTGTTACCGAAACCTTTGGAGTTTCGGTATGTCTCTGTATAGTTTCGATTGGTTTGGAATTACCGAATCCTTTAGGTTTCATGATTGGTTTCTGGGTCTCGGTACAGGTTCTGGACAATTCTATATTACCGAAACCTCTTAGGTTGAGGTGTTCTTGGTGGTTTCGGTATTACTCTGCATCATCAATGGTCTCGGTAGTTTTGATGTTACCAAAACCATCCAAGGTTTCGGTATTAAACATGTCTCGGTAGTCCTTTATGTTTTTTCAAATGGTCTTGGTAAGCTTCTTGATAGTTTCGGTACTTTTTAATGTTACCGAAACTACTCAATATAGTTTCGGTACCCATCTTTTTGAGGTTTCGGTACATGCTCCTGCACTTCATTGGGGGTTTCGGTTCATATATATATATATAAGTTTCGGTAGTCTCTATTATGGTTCATGGTTTCGGGTATTACCGAAACTCAAAGTGAGTTTCGGTATTGTTTCATGACTGTTTCGGTATTTAAAGGGGTTACCGAAACCTTTGTGGTTTCGGTTCATGCAAAAACACAGACACACACATATGCACTTTATCTTCTTTCCGTTTTCTTTGTTTTCACAGCAACAAATCAATTAATTTTTATGGTAATTGTTGCTCTAATTTATGAAAAAAACACACACAATATAGACATGCATGGATCTACTTTGATGATCAAAACATATTTTCATGATAAAAAATGAAAGACATATTTTTCCCAGGAAGCCGTAGCATATATATATATATATATATATATATATATATATATATATATATATATATATATATATATATATATATATATATATATATATATCAAAAACTTTGAAATTTACCTTGTATCTTGACATAATCTTGTTGCTTGAGTATGATTTGATGATTTCTTGATTTAAATCATGATTGTGGTTGCAATTTCTTGATGATGTTCTTGATGAATAATGAAGATGAAGAAACGTATAAGAAAAGGAGAGAGAGCAGAGATAGAAAGTCTTAGAGAGAGAGTCTAGAGAGAGAGTGTGAAATCTGATTTTATGAATTATATTCTATTTATATATTTTGACTAGTTACGTTTGCTACTTAACCCACTATTAATTTCGTATCTTATATATCTTTCATTTAATTATCTTAATAATTAATAATTCATAATTCGTAATTTTAAATATTTATATTATTTAATTAAATATCTCAAAAACTTAATTAAATTATAATTCAAATAATGTAATAAAATTACATTATTGGTTCGATGATCAGATATTAAGTTGGGTTAAAAGTCGGGTTGTTACAGAATGGGTTCCACCACGCACAAACTTCGTCCCCGAAGTTAGATATGTTCGAACAGACTTGGGCAGATAGCTTTTATGATATCCTGATTCCCAAGACTGATACGAACTTTTGTGGTGTTTCCACTGAACGAGCACCATCTGTATTTCATATCTTTTATTTCTTTGAGATTCTTAAGCACAAGAATTTAAATTTTCTCTTTTCAGAGTTTATATTTGATTCAATACTTTACTGTTTAATCATTTTAGAAGTTCTGACTTATTATTCATATTCTTAATATATGAGCTTTATGCCTTAATCAATTCAGACACTAACTCAATTCATGAGTTAGCTCATATATCTCTTTCTTTTGCTCCTGAGCCAATTATGGCTTTTTAAATCTTTCATCTGTATTATTGCAGAATTTTCATTTATATATCCACTTTATGGATTTTTGAGATTTAAATATGCTTCAATCAATTTTGGTAGCAATTCAATACATTAATTAACTCAAATCTCTCTTTTATTTCCCTTTGGAACTAGCTGTATAGCTTTTGAGAATCTGATATCTGTACTTTAGGAAGTGCTTCATTTATGGATGATGTCATCACCATCAATCACTTAACTATTTCTGATTAGCGCTGACTTGTTTTGAAGACTTGCAATTTCTTTGCACTGACAAGCAAATGGAATAGGGATTCCGTTTAATTATATGTACAAACTTATGTTTGACTTTTCATGAGTGAATTTCTGAATTTAAGATTACTTCACTCTTTTGGCATACACTTTTTATTTTATGTATAGTTAGATGGAATAAGTATTCTATATTGGACATCTCACTAGTCTCGCATTGACATAATAAGAATCCACATTTACATTTATATTGTCATATCTCGAGCTTTTCATCAACCATTTATGACCAAATGCTTGACTTAAAGAAATCTTAATTTATTTCTTTGTCACTCTCCCTTTGTGCCTCTGAATTCTTTGATTTCTATTCAAGTTGTCTTTAGGTGCTTGACAATTTGGTTCAAAGCATCATCTTCTCATTGATTTTATTTGATCAGCAACTTCTACCTCTGTCTCATTATAAGACATGCTGTAATCTTTCTGATTACAAGGATTTACGAAGTAACTTATGTTTAGGATTAGATTTTGGTTTCTTAAAGCTTCTGAATCATACATGATTCAGATTACAATACCTATATTCTTTATAGGTATAATATCTGTTTGGGAACATATTTGAATCATAATTTCAACTGATACAACCCATATGTCATCCGCATTATTCACTATCGATGACAGGTTGTACAGTTAACTCACTACTTATTTTATAATTGATTTTTCAGATTATAACGGAATTAAATTATTTAATCATATAAGAAATTTATTATTATTAGTTACCGTTGGGGTCTTTTGGCGTCTCTGGTGTCTCCTCAGCATCCTCAGCAGTTATATGGAAAGCTCGCGCCTTAGCTGTAGGTATCATTGTAGTACTCTGCTGAATTGCTCTGCCAAGTGGTTGTTCCTGATTAGTAAGCACACGTGCATTCGGGCAATGTTTGGCATAATGTCCTCGCTCACCACAGTTGTAGCATATGTCGTTTCTTTCTGGGCACTCATCGCTTCCATGTCCAATCCGGTTACAAGTGTAACAGGTCACATCTCTAGGGTTGCAGCGTCCGCTATGAAATTTGTTACAACGTTTACACGATCGTGCTCCTGACAGTATGGAATATACTCTACTCTTCTGAGGCGTAGAGGATGCTTGTGACTGCTGCTGACTGGACTTTGATGAACCGAAGAATCTACTGGATTTCTGTTTCTTAGGTGGAGATTGACATGTAGGACTTATAGCCATCATAACGGGTTCACAACTCGAATCTGTGAATTCCCGCTCCACCATTCTTGCTGCTTCCACTAAACTAAGATACGTCGTGAACTTTATACTGCTCATTTGTCTTCTATATGTTGGATTCAGACCCAGTCTGAATGTCTGAATCGGTTTATCTTACGCTCTTCTGTTGCTACTTGATATGACGAGTAGCCGTAAAGTCTCGAGAACTCATGCTCGTATTCATCAACAGTATTAGTTCCTTGTTGCAATTGCATCAACTGCATCTCGAGTTCGTCTTGTTTATCGGTTGGACAGTATTTGGCGTTGAACATCTCCAAGAACTGCTCCCAGTCTAGCGTCGTAATTGCTTCCTCACCATAGATGCTCCTTTGCGTTTTCCACCAGGCTCTTGCAACTCCAACGAACAATGCTGTAGCAAACTTAACTCTATTGCTGTCCAGACATTCTGAGATACTGAAGATCTCTTCAGTATGACTTATCCAATCTAACGCTTTTATTGGATCTACTGTGCCTTCAAACGTTAAGGCACCACTCGCTTTGAAGTCTTTGAATCTACAGCCTTTTGGCTGCACAACTCGCTTATTGACGTGCTCATTATCGGATTCCGATTCGCTTGACTGTTCAGTTTGCTTCTTTTTATGTTTATTTCTCTTTTCAGTTTTCTTTATCGATTCAATTTGCTCTAGCATAAACTTGTTTTGTTGCTCATTATTCTGGGTTATTAGTTGTTGCATCATTTCCAGGACTTGCTCTGGGGTCATGCCACCTGATGGTCCACCTTCTCCTGACATAGCTCTGAAATTCAAATCACTAAGTATTTAGATCATTAGTCTAGCACATTGTACCCTTTCATGCCCCGTCCTACTAGTCTCTGAAACCTATCTTAGTTCAAGCCATCCTGTCATGATTGATACTATAGCATTGCACAAGTTTGAGATCATGTATTACACGTAATACAATGATTCACTCAAACTATTGCTCTGATACCATCCTGTCACACCCTCTGATTTCTCAAAGGTCTCAAGTCAAGGCCCAATAGCAATGCAATATCAATCAGGAAACTAAGATAAAGTTAACAGTGCGGAATTAAAGTTAATTACAAACAGAGACAGAATTTAAGTAGAACGGTACAAACATCTAGACTATTACATTAAATCACATAATATAAACTAGACCCGAACCCCAAAGCTCTATTATCAGCCAAATACCAAGGTGTTGAAACAGGTTCTAAAGCACTTCAAGCTCTTTCAGATTCCTGACCTATGAACTAGGTCCAGCCAATCCTTTGCCTTTACCTGAAAAATAATGCAACAACGGGTAAGCTTAATTGCTTAGTGAGAATGTAGAATTTCACATTTAACATGCAATTATGAACGCGGAAGCACATGCACTGCACTCGGCTCATGCACGGTTCAGCTCTATATGCACTGCACTAGGCTCATGCACAGCTCAATCTCGAAGGGTCATTGGCCAATTAATGCTCTTTTGATGCGCGACTTTTGCTCAGCTCCCAGTTACAATAACTGTTGTTGCTCTTGAGACTTTTAGACAAATTCATAAGGAATGCTCGGATGATGATAAATCAATACACACGCATCATTAGTGGGGATCAGCCACGTACTGGGCTAGCTACCAGTAAAAGCTCTATATGGATATCATCGGAATGCTCAGCTCTAGCTACCCTCTGTACTTTCATCACGTATATCAGCACATCATAAGCCTAACATTAACCCAACACTGAGCAATAATGATGGTCTTAAGCTTAACAATCAAATGACTCGTCAAAGAACCGAATCTAGATGGAGAAATACTCAACTCAACAAATCATAGTAAATATACTATGACAATATATCAATAAGCTCAAAATTAGGATATCAAATAAATCAGAATAAAGCAACAAAAGTCTCAATTCACATAATATGCAGTTAAAGTGAAATCTACAACTCACTGTTACTGGCTATTTGTGCTCTTTTAGTTTCTGGCTCTGGCTCGGTTGCTCACAAGCTGACTTATGTCAGACTTTCAGTTGCTCATCATCTTGCTCGTTGCTCAATCTGTTATTAATATCATTTCTGATATTTATTAGCCTTTTTAATCATGTGAATAACATATTCAATGTTCATTCGTTGGTTTTTAATCCCAAATTCTCATACTTTAATTGTATTGAGATGAATATGGCCATCAATCTCATTAAAATCTTTCGTTCAAGGTTCAATGTTTATAATTGTCCTATTATACTCTGTTGAGTCATCATTAAACTCAGAACTTGTATTAACGTGATTTAGATAAATTATAAACATTTATATCCTAATATGCCAATACCTTTATTTTCTTTATATGACCATACCCACATACACATATTCATTATTATAAACTTTGATTTCTATTAATTTATCATTTATTCACATATATATAAAAGTTTCAACAACTTTAAACATGTATAACAAGATGAAAGGTGGCTCCACATGAACATATATTAAAAAGGTAATGGATAAAAATGCTGGACACTAACTGCACACACATCACATACTCATATGTGTATGTATATATATATATATATATATATATATATATATATATATATATATATATATATATATATATATATATATATATATATATATATATATATATAATTTCATCTTTTTGTTGTTTCTGTTTACACATCAACCCACACACCCACTTGTGTATCTATATATATATATATAGATAACTGCACACATTTGCATTTTCATTTTTTTTCCTGTCATGGCACACACACACACTCATGCATACGAAACCTATACATACATGTATATATACACGGCTGCTACATGCTTCGTTTCGGTATTGAAGATTACCGAACCCATATGGTTTCGGTGTTTGTCATAAGTTCTCGGTATTGGTTTCTGGTGGCTTCAAGTGTTACCGAAACCTTTGGAGTTTCGGTATGTCTCTGTATAGTTTCGATTGGTATGGAATTACCGAAACCTTTAGGTTTCATGATTGGTTTCTGGGTCTCGGTACAGGTTCTGGACAATTCTATATTACCGAAACCTCTTAGGTTGAGGTGTTCTTGGTGGTTTCGGTATTACTCTGCATCATCAATGGTCTCGGTAGTTTTGATGTTACCGAAACCATCCAAGGTTTCGGTATTAAACATGTCTCGGTAGTCCTTTATGTTTTTTCAAATGGTCTTGGTAAGCTTCTTGATCGTTTCGGTACTTTTTTAATGTTACCGAAACCTTCTTGGTTTCGGTACATCTCGGTATTGCTTACTCAATATAGTTTCGGTACCCATCTTTTTGAGGTTTCGGTACATGCTCCTGCACGTCATTGGGGGTTTCGGTTCATATATATATATATAAGTTTCGGTAGTCTCTATTATGGTTCATGGTTTCGGGTATTACCGAAACTCAAAGTGAGTTTCGGTATTGTTTCATGACTGTTTCGGTATTTAAAGGGGTTACCGAAACCTTTGTGGTTTCGGTTCATGCAAAAACACAGACACACACATATGCACTTTATCTTCTTTCCGTTTTCTTTGTTTTCACAGCAACAAATCAATTAATTTTTATGGTAATTGTTGCTCTAATTTATGAAAAAAACACACACAATATAGACATGCATGGATCTACTTTGATGATCAAAACATATTTTCATGATAAAAAATGAAAGACATATTTTTCCCAGGAAGCCGTAGCATATATATATATATATATATATATATATATATATATATATATATATATATATATATATATATATATATATATATATATATATATCAAAAACTTTGAAATTTACCTTGTATCTTGACATAATCTTGTTGCTTGAGTATGATTTGATGATTTCTTGATTTAAATCATGATTGTGGTTGCAATTTCTTGATGATGTTCTTGATGAATAATGAAGATGAAGAAACGTATAAGAAAAGGAGAGAGAGCAGAGATAGAAAGTCTTAGAGAGAGAGTCTAGAGAGAGAGTGTGAAATCTGATTTTATGAATTATATTCTATTTATATATTTTGACTAGTTACGTTTGCTACTTAACCCACTATTAATTTCGTATCTTATATATCTTTCATTTAATTATCTTAATAATTAATAATTCATAATTCGTAATTTTAAATATTTATATTATTTAATTAAATATCTCAAAAACTTAATTAAATTATAATTCAAATAATGTAATAAAATTACATTATTGGTTCGATGATCAGATATTAAGTTGGGTTAAAAGTCGGGTTGTTACAATATCTTCTTACTCAGTAGCTGACGATGACATGTCATTACCGGTTTGATCAGGTTGATATTCATCTACATCCCTAAGAACATCATTTTCTCCTTCTAGAGGCTCTAACAGTTGATCAACAAGCTCAGCAGTTATTTCTTCATTTGCATGAGGCCCAGAAGCCCAGATTTCCTCTAATGTTTGCGCTATCTGCTCAGATTCGGGTTGTGCACTTGAAGGCCCTGCCTCTTGTGCCTCTTGAGGTTGACTGGTCGAAGGCCTACTTGCCTGATTTTGACTCGCAGAAGGTCTTTGGCGTCTCCTCTGTTGCTGAGCACGCGGTTGTTGCTGTTGTTGTTGTGGCTGTCGAAGCTAAACTTCTACTTCACCTGCCCAATTGGCATTATCTGGTGCCACAAAGTTCCTGTCTATTACAGCTCCGAACAAAGGTCGCTCGACCGGAACTGCTAACCTTCCTCTATGCGCAGAGCAATCAGCAAAAATCCTTTTATCAATAACCGCCACACATTGAATCTCATTAAGCTGCGGCAAATTAGGCAAAAAGTGCCGGATGAGCATCGTTATAAAACGAGGATATAGAAGAAATCTTTGCTGCTCCGGAGCCGTTATTTGATGAACGAACTCCGAGAAAAACATCTCTGAAAAGCTGAATTTCTTATTATAAACCAATGCAATTATCCCAGATTGGATCTTTGATATGATATAATCAAATCCCGCTTTCTTGGCCGCAAAGCAGACCATGAATACGTGCGCTAGAAATCTCCATTGACCTATGAGTCCACTTTTCATATAGGATGCCTTGGTAACATCTAAACTATAACCCATTCTCAGAAAGGCAGTATGCCTAATACTTAAAGGAAAGTCTATAGGCCCATTTTCTTCCTCCTGAGTTCCCAGCTGCAGAACCTGACGGAGCATATCAGCAGAAAATACCAATGGCTGTCCTGCTATCCTTGTTCTTAGAACTGTAGGGGTGACGGTACAATCAACCTACAAATGTTCATAAAACTGCCGCACATATGGAATAACGATTTGGATGTTATGGGATAATGCAAACGAAATCCTAGACTCCACTAGGAAATCCACCATCTGTCGGAATCCCTGCGCTTCAGGGATATTATGGTCGGGGGGAATGACCATATTATGCTTAGGCACGAACACTCTATCTGCCATGTCTGCACAATAGATAAAATATTAGAATTATTAAAAATGAATAAACTTGTTTAAATTCAAATTTGTTTTATTTTGAACTTGTGTAAGTACAAAATCCAACACATATGAATTTCTACAAGTTTAATTAAAATTAAATTGAATAATTCAAATAAATTGACAAATTCGAAGAAACAGATTCGAAGAAACTCTATTTCGAGTTTGATGACATATTCGAATGTAATGACCTTCTCGAGTTTACTGGCAAACTCGAGAGTGGTCTTGAACAGATTCGAAATTGTCGTCCCACATCATCACCAAATTCCATGATTTTAACCATTTTGGACTCAGAAAATCACATTCATTAGCCCTACTAGGTCCTAATCTCAGACATTTGCATTTAATTTGACTCTTTATCGGTCCAAACTTTGTAATTTTGAAAAACAAGATTTCGACCAATAAACCTACAAAAATCGGTGATTTTGGCTTAAATGGTGAATAAGACTACTTAAATCTTATACAAACCAGTTGTTTATACCTAGATCTAGGAGTAGAATCGAACACACAAGCAAGAAACTCGACAAATAGTTGTTTTTAGTGAAATCGGCAAACTCGAGCAGATAGATTCGAAATCGCTGGATAGATTCGAAGGCACAGATTCGAAAACAGATAGAGTAAAGACCATTACTGTTAACCTATTTATAACACCTACCTTCGAGTCTATGGCCAATTTCGAATCTACTGACAGATTCGAGATCACCCAATTTCGAGTTTAACCTAAACTCGAATTACCTCAGAAACTTTGAAAATTTCAAAAATTTTGAAATAAATTCAACTTTTTCAATCTTATGGTGTATCGGAATAAACTATGCCAAATCTTTTACCCTAAGCACAAGATTTTCACGCAATGTTTATTTTATTCAACTATGAATGCACCCTCAGTAATTTTTTGACCTTTTTCCTAAGTAAAAATAAAAATAAAAATAAAAATAAGTAAAAATAAAATTTTGAACAAACAAACAAAAATTTAATTTAGACTTAAACTGTACTTATTAAAATTTACAACCTATGCTAAACACTTAACAAATTATTTTTGATGAGCATGGTCAAGGAAAGGTTCAATCAGATAGCGGTGTCAGATACGTACTTTCAGTACTTAAACTTTCACACTTAGGAATTTTTGATTCCTTTGATTGTTTATCGTGAAATACCTATTTAGCCGATTATTGGTATTTACCCCTTTAAACATGCTACATTTCGGAATATCCCTTGGCATTTTTATTTATCATGAAATTATCTTACGTGACTCAGACATAGACATACTTTTATGATCAAGGCATACAGACAATGATTCTAACTTGTTGGTATTTGCAAACATTCTTTAAAAGACAAACATCGGACACAGGTCTGTATTTTCATAGAACAAAGTGTCTTAGTTTGACTTAAGGTTTATTTTTAAAGCTAGCAAGACAGCGGTGACAGGTCTGTACCGACGTACTTCAAAGCGACTTATCTTGCTAACCCGAATCAAAACAGAGGCAACAGGTCTGTACTTACGTACAACAGAGTTACATGTTTCTGACTCTCAATTCCTTATGATTTTTCTATGCTTTCCATTTTTAGATGTATTTGATGTTACTATACATCCCCAGAAAGTTTGCATACCTCATTTAGACTCAAAGTTTGTATGTCTTGTACATAAAAATTAAGACCGATTGGTCATACATCTAAGTTAGTGACACGTTTGACTTTTTCTTGAATATTTTATTAGCCTTGAGACTCCCTATATGTATTATGCCTACCAACACATCAAACTAAAATTAAGTATAACACTTAGAATTTTAGGTGCATTATGTGTGAAAGCCTAAACAGTTAGAGTTTGTAACGACTGTGCTAATTTTCGTCACTTTGAACCTATGCATCTAAGACTTAACTCTTTTTCTGATATTCTCTTTTTTTGAATTTTTATGGTTTTCTCTCTTTTTTCTTTTGTTTTTCATAAGAAATAGCAATAAAAGAAGATAACCTACTAACTTACTAAAAATAGTAACTATCCTAATTTAGCAGACTTACTATAAAAAGAAAGAAATACTACAGCTTATAAAAGGAAATAAAACTTCTACTAAGGTCAAATTACTCTGGGTTGCGCATTCCATTTAGTTGAATTAAATATTCAAACCGTGACTTATCAAAGGCTTTGGTAAATAAGTCAGCATTATTATCGTCCGTTGCCACTTTTACCAATTTGATTAAGTTCTTTTCAGCACAATCACAAATAAAATGATGCCTTATGTCTATGTGCTTTGTTTTACTGTGTTTAACTGGATTATTTGTTATAGCAATTGTAGATTGGTTATCTATCCTAATAGGAGTTTGAGTGTAAGCCAAACCATAATCCCGCAATTGTTGTTGTATCCACAGAACCTGTGAGCAGCAACTACCAGCAGCAACATACTCGGCCTCGCACGTTGACACGGCTACCGACGTCTGTTTCTTGCATTGCCAGGATACCAGTCTCCCTCCTAGGAATTGACAACCTCCAGTTGTTGATTTGCGCGTCAAGCTACATCCTCCGTAGTCAGAATCCGTGAACGCCTCCAACTCTAGATCTCCCTCCGCGTGATACCAAAGTCCCAGCTTCGGTTTCGACTTGAGGTATCGTAGAATCGGCTTCACAGCTTTCATGTGCATCTCCTTCGGATTAGCTTGAAACCTAGCACAAATACACACAGCAAACATGATGTCAAGTCTTGAAGCAGTTAAATACATAAGTGATCCAATCATGGCCCGATATAACGTCGGATCCACATCGGTATCACTTTCAGTATCCGGTCCGAGATTGTGATTCACTTGAATCGGCGTGCTGAAATGGGCAGTCAGTTTCGTTCCTTCCATCCCGAAGCGTTCCAATATGTCATAGACATACTTCATCTGATGGATAAACATACCTTCCTTCTTCTGGTCAACTTGTAACCCCAAAAAGAAATTTAACTCTCCCATTGCACTCATCTCGAATTTCGACTTCATCACCTTCTCGAAATCTTTACACATTTGTTCGTCTGATGATCCAAAAATGATATCATCTACGTACACTTGTACCAAGATGAAGTGTTCTCCCTTTCTCTTAACGAACAGCGTACTATCTATCCTACCCCTTTCAAACCCGTTCTCTAATAAATGGTTGGATAAAGTCTCGTACCACGCCCTTGGTGCTTGATGCAATCCATATAGAGCCTTATCTAGACGATATACTCTATCAGCATATTTTGGATCTGTAAATCCGGGCGGCTGTTCTACATACACCAGCTCCTTCACTTTCCCATAGAGGAAAGCACTCTTAACATCTTATTGATATACCTTAAAGCCCTTGAAGGAAGCAAAAGCCAGAAACAACCTAATGGCTTCCAGTCTTGCTACTGGCGCAAACACCTCATTGTAATCGATTCCCTCCTCTTGGTTGAAACCCTTTACAACTAACCTAGCCTTGTTGCGAGTGACTATACCCCGATCGTCTCTTTTGCACTTAAAAATCCATTTCGTTCCTATTGCAATTTCCCCTCGAGGTAATGGAACTAACTCCCACACTTCTAGTTTCCTAAACTGGGAGAGTTCTTCCTGCATCGCTTCAACCCAGGAGTTATCCTTTAGTGCCATTTGCACATTCTTAGGCTCTACTTGCGAGATGAAACAAGAATAGAGACATGTATGATATGCCTCGGAGTCGTTTATCATCGACAAGAACACAGTGTTGTTATTTAAACTACTCCTAGTCCTCACACCCTCGTTAGGATTTCCTATGATGCTTTCTATAGGATGGTTCTTGTTGATCCGAGAGGTCTCTATCTCGTCAACTCTCAGATTATCTCCTAAGTTAGATCCTATTTTACCTAATGGGGGAACATCCTCAGATTCCACATTTTCTTCCTCGTGGACATTTTCCTCAGAGTTGGAATTTGGTGCCTGAGTCTGATTCTCAGTTGAAGGTGCCTCTGGATCAGTAACTTCTGGAGATCCATCTTCAGTCGAAGTAGGCTCGGATGTGGATTGAAATATAGTCCTCGGAAAGGTATGACCTTCGTCATTCAGATGCAACGTCGCCATGTCCTTTTCGATTGTACCTGCATTTTCATCCAAAGGAATGT
The DNA here is from genome assembly GCA_020465985.1 of Centrapalus pauciflorus. NCBI lineage: Eukaryota > Viridiplantae > Streptophyta > Magnoliopsida > Asterales > Asteraceae > Centrapalus > Centrapalus pauciflorus. The sequence continues at coordinate 230,677 of JAANYP010006967.1, read as the reverse complement.
TAAATGGCTCAAATAATTTATCGTAGTCAAATATCCATTCCGAACCTGTTTGGGGTTCATGTGTATAACTTGTGACTTCAATGTTATACACAATTTCCACTGTACCATTTGTTTTATTAAAAACCCGTTTGTTTGGTGAGTTCGGCACATAACCTAGGAAGTATCCTTCGTCAGCCTTTTCACCAAACTTAGGTTGATGTTTTGTTCGCAGTAAAGTACATGGTACCCCAAACGGTTCGAAGCCAGTTAAATTAGGTGGCCGTTTATTCAAAATTTCATAACAGGTTTTGTTCAAAGATTTGACAGTTAGGACTCGGTTTAAAATATGACATGCGGTATTCACTGCCTCCCCCCAAAACATGGTAGGAAGCTTTGAATCCGAAAGCATAGTCCTAGCTGCCTCAATCAATGTCCTGTTTTTACGTTCGGCCACCCTATTTTGTTGAGGCTCATATGGTGCACTAAATTGATGCACTATGCCCTTTGAGAGGCAATATACATCAATTACAGTGTTTTTAAACTCTGTTCCATTATCACTACGTAGCCTTTTAACCCGTGTTCCATAGGAATTCTCCACTTGGTCTAAGAACCCGATGAGCTTGGAAGCCGTCTCGTCCTTTGTACCTAGAAAGAAAACCCAAGAAAATCGTGAGTAATCGTCAGTGATAACCAAACAATACCAACTACCTCCTATACTCCTTTTGTTGATTGGTCCGAAGAGATCCATATGTAACAAATCGAATGTAGAGGTTATGGAATTCTGAGTCTTGGACTTGTGTGCCTTCTTATGTTGCTTGCCCTTCTTGCATGGTAGGCACTTGTCCTCGAACTGAAAACTCTTCATAGGCACACCTTGCACCAATCCATGTTTCGTTATATAGTTCATTTTTCTTAGGTGCAAGTGTGTCATGCGTCTGTGCCACAACACTGATTCCGTCTCCGAAGCTTTGGATAACAAACAGATTGGCCCCATCAAAGTCTCCGGCTTGTTCATATCAAGCATGTACAAGTCATTCTTCCTTGGTGCCCGCATCAATATCCACTCTTCAGGAATCTTGAACCCCGGTTTTAGCACTAACGCTTCAGTGTCAGTGAACAACACTGAATTCTTCTTGTCACAGATTTGAGATACACTAATGACATTGTGAACCAGTTTATCAACGTGATAAACTTGATCCAAATTGATCGTCCCATTAGTGACCACTCCAGTACCCGTGATGTTTCCTCCCTTGTTTCCCGCGAATGATACAAATCCCCGATTCCCACCCTTGAACTCTGTAAGGAGACTTCTTTCCCCTGTCATGTGCCTGGAGCATCCACTGTCGACGAACCACTTGTTGTTTGGACCTATGGTAATCTCCTGCACATGAAAGAAAATAGGTTAGTTATCATGGGGAACCCAAGCCATAACTGACTTGGTTATACCATTCTCGTCCACATACTTAAACTCTTTCCAATACCCATCTCGCCTTTCAGGTGACTTGGGTCGTTGAACAGGAGTTTGTTGTGGTGCCGAGTGATGTAAATTCACTCTCTGCCTTTGAGTAGGCATTTGTTGTGGAGCTCTTAAATAATTCCGATTATATTGCATTTCAGATTGTGATCCCTGAGCTCTTACCGGTGTGTGATGCCTAATAGGAGTGTGTGACCTAACCGGAGTGTATGCTCTGCTAGGTGTTGTGCTCCTATATTGTTGTTGAGGTCCAGACCTAGATTGATTTAAGACTCGATTCGGTGAATTAGTCCTAACCCCTTCCTTTGGTCCAACCTTTACCGGTATTTGTTTCACAACTTGTTTTGGTGTAGCCTACACAGTTTTCTCGGTACTCTGAGAACTACTAGTGCTCGCCACACTTGTTGAGGGCTTAACTCGTGTTGGCTTCCCTGTCTTAGGTGTAACATCAGTTTTCCTAAGCGGACAGTTAGAAGCAACATGCCCCTTCTCATGATATCTAAAGCAGGACATCTTGTCAATGGACTTCTTGTGTGTGCCCTTAGTCTTAGGTGTCTCATTTGTGTCCTGGTCTTTTTGAACATCTATTGCGACTGGTTCCTCGTCCTGATCATTAAAATCAATTTTATGTTTTCCAGCAGGTGTTTCACTGGAGGAAGACACAAATTTGACTTTCTTAACCTTGACGGTTGTATCAGTCACCTTAGGTGTATTTTCTTTTACAGGCTCAGATATAGGTGCAGGTATGTCCTCTAAGTCTACTGATTTATCAGTTTTCTCCTGAGGTTGAGGCACGTAGTTTGCATTATAAGGAGGAGGAATCTCATGAAATCCTAGACCTACATGCTTTTTAGATTGACGTTGAGCATCTAAAACTTTCCCTAGGTTCAGACTTGAATTCCTGAACTTTTCTAGCTTACTATTGGCCTCTGCTACCTTCACCTTAGTTTCAGCTAGCTCTACTTCTTTGGTCTTTAGATCTTTGGTCAAAGCCTCTACATGCTCATACATCAGTTCTAATCTAACGCACTGCTCACTCAGCTTGTCTTTTAGAACTATGACATCTTCTGCATCAGCTTTAAGTTTATCCTTAAGATCTTGCTTAATGTCATTCAGGCTAGCGTTATCAGATTTTAAAGAATCATTTTGAGCAGCTATGTTTTTATGTGATTCTAAGACTAGATTCAACCTATCGTTAGAAGTAACACATAACATACATAATTCATGAAAAAGAGAGTAGTTCAGACTAACCTTTGTGTTATCGGATTCCACGTTGGCCATTTGAGCGGCACACTCCAGAAGCGTCTGATCATTCGTCTTCTCCACCCACATCGGACTGCTGTCCCTTGTGGTCTGCTCTTCCCCTTCACATCCATTCTCAGTGACTTCAGCCATGAAGGCTCTAGCATTAGATTCCGGATGTGAGCTCCAGTCGTAGGTACCATCCAGCTGTCTGTCTGATGTGACGTTTGATAATAGACCAGCTAGATTGGCTTGACCGGAAGATGAACTCGGAAGGTATCTCTGTTGAGACTGATTCTGAAATTGTCCATGATGCTGATTCTGCCCTTGGTAAGTATCTACCTTCGGTCTCTGACATTCTCTGGCGAAGTGTCCCAGACCTTGACAATTGTAGCATTTGACTTTGGACTTATCAAAGCCAATCCCCTTATTATTCATCGTCAGATTCCTCCCAGTCCGTTTGATGAATCTTTTAACCCGATGGGTTACCATGGCCAGTTGCCATTTGAGATCCATTTCCTCAAGATCGTCAGGGTCTACCTGATCATAGTCTTCATCCCAGAGAGCAGGATCGTTTATCTTCCCCTGAACGCAGTTTCCATACGCGGCCACGAATGACGCAAGCAAGTTCAAATGCTCTTCGGCCGATTTAGCGCTCATGGGCATCTTCGAGTAGCCCTGAGATGTTGATGCCTGTGCTGCTTGAGGTTGCTGTTCTTCCGATCTTCCCAACCCTAAGAACGCTCTATTCAGTGTGTCATCAGTCTCCGCTGGTGACGACGTTTCTCCGGTGAAAAACGCTGTAGCAGTCTTCAGATCAGCTGCGGCTGAAGGTTTTGTTGATTTTCCAAAATACATGGCTGGATTTTGGACTTGTTCATAATCCGTTTCGGCCTTCAGTAGCTCGAAATGATATGCCCGCAACGTTCCCACGATATCCTCCAATGATTAAGTATAGTACTTATCTTCATTAAGCTTGATCATGGCCACGTACATCGCCCATTTGGCTGGTAAGGCATCAAGAAGCTTATTGTTTTTTTCTGTGTCATTATACTCAATCCCATGACTTTCAAGCTCCGTCAACAGATGATAAAAGCGAGTGATGGTATCATCCAGCTGTTCATCCTTCAACGCCTTGAAAATCGCAAACTGTTGTTTCAACAACTCCATGCGCTTCCTTCGAACCCTCGGATTACCCTCACACCTCTTTTCTAGCGACTCCCAAAGCTCCTTAGATGTCTTTTGAGTCTGGAATGTGTGTAGTATATCCTGAGGCAAAGCCATTCGAATAATCGAGAAAGCTCTGTTCTCGGCTTCATACAGTTTCTTATCATCCTCCTTCATCATTTGGTATGATAAGACTCTTTGACGGCCTTCGACTTCCGAGATAGGTGGACTGTATCCTTCGTCAATACATACCCACATGCGCATCTCATTGAAACGCACAAAATCGGCAAATCGATCTTTCCACCAATAATAATCTTCGAGTTTCATCAGCTTAGACGGAGTATTAGCCTTTCCGACCTCATGATCCATTTGTAGAAACTTTTGAAGATTTGACATCGTTTCAAAAGTAATTGAATTGAACTTAATAAACTTAATTCGAAACTAATTTAATTTAATTCTTTCGACTTTAGATAGATTCGAATATAATTAAATTTAAATTTATTTGGGATTAAATTCGATTAAGTTTTGTAATTCAATTAGGTTCGAAATTGATGACAGATTCGAAAGTCTCCAAACTCGAAGGTCAAGGCAAACTCGAAGACTCAGTAGATTCGAAGCCCTATTCGACTATAGTCTAAACTCGAATCAAACTCGAATGACAGCAAACTCGAGAGCCTAATCGACTTTAGGACAAACTCGAATTAGATTCGAAACACTCTGTATCAAACTCGAAAGGAGCGGATTTGGTTAGACTCGAGACTAAGTAAAACCCTAATTACTCCTAACAGATTCGAGCGCCGCAAACTCGAAAAACGGCTAATACTTCGATTTCTTTACGTTTTGCAGATTAAATCAATATTTTTACAACGAAAAATATTGATTTCGATCAAAAACATGAAAAACACGAAGTATTTCCCGGATGACAAATTGCTAAGCTCGAAAAACACGAAAAACACGAATTTGAGAGAAAAACCGTCCAAAAGCGTCAAGAAACCTAGGATGTATCTAGATGAACATGAAGAACACCAAGAACACGCCGTAGGCTCTGATACCACTTGTAAGGTCTACTGGACACGGATCTATCTAGACGCGGAACCGTCAACGAGTGCGGAATCCTCGTTAACGGGTAGACGGTAACACCTCTCACTAGGAACATGGAGACTATCAATAAGCTGTACGAACTACGACGGACGCACCTACGAATTGATTCTCTTCGAAACAACACCAACACTGATGATAAACTCGAAATCGCCTTTTGCTTAATCTCTCTCAAACTCTGCAAAAAGTCTCATAATTATTCGAGTCTACCCCTAATTATAGAGGCTAATTCGAGTCTGCCATGGGCCAAACTCGAATCTGCCTAAGTGAGTACATTCGAATCTGCCTAAGTGACTCATTCGAATCTGACCTAGATTCGAATCCTAGTCCTTAGAGATTTCGAATTTACTTTTTCACATAATTAACTTAGTATTGAAACTTATGTTTTTATCTTATGCTTGAATTTGTCTTTGAACTTTATGTTTGAACTTCTTGTAATACGTCACATCAAGTTCAAACATACAGTCAATAACTGCCAAACATATACAAACATATATATCCAACACTCGTTAAGACTCAACCCTTTGAATATTACTTAAACCAAAATGTTAGATCACTTAGACTGCTATCGTCACACAGGGTATACCAACAATCTGGCTTTATCAAGGTGGATATTTGTTTCCTACTAGGAGTAGCCTCCGCCCACGATCCCTATCTGGAAATTCAACTTCTCCATTTGACTGACGTACTTTTGCAGCAACTACGGTTTTAGCAATAGCCTCAGCTTCTGCTGCTGATGCCTCAACCAAGTATTCAACTCCTTTTGCTTAGTCTCCTGCATATTAATTATGGTATGCTTGACATCAAACATACATAAATACGCCTTTCTGCTTATACAAATAAATCAATATTCAAATTGCTAAATACCTTGACCTCGGGAGCACGGCATTCTCAGTGCTTAGATTGACATATATGTCACCATTTACTGGTGGAGCAACGAGATTCCCCAGTACAACTACACCATCTGGATCTGCTTCAGAAATCGACTCCCTTGTTTTGTCATCAACAAATCCATACCTTCCAGGTAACCTCCCTAGCTGTGCATTGGAGGTCGCAGCTGCATGTGATGCTACCGATGTCATTTCTGCTGCCGCAAGGTCTTCAACAACCAAAAGAGCATCTAACAATACCCCTGCAATGAAAGTAGCAACATTAAATATGCAACCATGGTATTAACTATCAATTGAATAACTGACAAATGGAACAATCATAATATTAAGGTAGAATGCAATTGCTTCTTATAGCAGAGAAAAATGACGGATCTTAACAATAAACTATGAACAAAAAATCACACTACCGTATATGTGTTAATGATAAAAGTATTTATTAGCTACCAAGTAAACACATGTTACACTATCGCAACTCAAAAAGTCGATCTAAAGCCTAATGAAGTTAGCTCTTTGTACCTGTATGTAAACATAAAAACAAAACACGTTAAAAAAATTCGGTGAGAAGCTCAACTATAAACCAAAAAACTGCTAAATTTCAGTAATGTCGTCAAATACTAACCAAAAATAAAATATATTCAAAGTCAAAACACAAAAAAAGCTAAAACCAAAAGATGAACACACAAGAGAAGACGATAGATGATGAGGGCACTCACCTATGGGTCTTCACCAACTGATGATTGTTTCTTTGGCATGGCACTCATCTAAATCAGTTCATCCAATATGGTTGTTGATGATCTGGTATCGTCTTCATTGCGATTTTGTGGTATCTAAAGAATATGATTACAATTTATTCATAAAAATACTAAGGAGCACATGATATGAATTGCATGATGATAAAATAACATATTTGGAAAATTAATGAAACGCCCCATTCTAATAACGCGGCGCTTTTACTATAATTCTGCAACATAAACATAAAAATTTAATATAACAAAAGTTATCCAAGTTCAATCCTCAAATTCAGTGCATAAATAAACTAAACCATAACATTCAGAGTGCGCTAAAATTTAAATGTAGTTACTACAACCAAATCGAAGTCTAGGGATCTACCCATCTCAAGTACAAAATATAAATCAAAGTGCAGAAGTCTTTCTGATACCATAAATCCTCGAACTCTAGATCCTGAAGCTGGTGCCTTTCCCTTATCAGCTAAACCTGAAAAGTTGTCCCCACAACCGGGGTAAGCCGTCGCCTAGCGAGTAACAGATTTAAATACACAGACAAACATATATAACATGATCAACACAAATATCGGCTCAAATTCAACATGTGTAGCATTACGACTCGCTCGGTTTAGCATACACAAACAGGGTGTTGTTACCGGCTCACCCGATAACAAGTGCACGGCGTACGACTCGCTCGGTTAGCACGTGTACAAAATATGCGGCTCGCCCGACATGCAACTCGGAAGCACACAGCAACCTCACTTAATCCACATAATACACAGTATGCATACTGGGAAAAGGGTTTTCAAGTACCGGCTCATGGCAACGAATTAAATATCAACATTCAAGGCTAAGCATGGTAGTCTAAGAATAATCATGGCAATAGAAACGAAAGAGATATCCAGTGCAAGCATATCATTTATGATCATTTGCGACATTAAATCAATTACTCATAGTGCCTGCAATCTGTACTCGCCAAGCGTATACCCACTAACAGCTGGGATCACTAACGAAATCCACACGCCTCAATCGAATTACTAAGGACCTGGTATAAAAGTACATTGTCTATTTGTCAACATTCTCAACTCTATAATTAACTAGGTCTGCTTCTATTTATGTTATTAAAGTTCAAGGACTAAATCAGTAAGTTTAGATTTATTAGTTTAAAATTATTAAGATCAAAGAATCTATATTTATAAGTTATTATCCCATCCTGAAAATCTAGATTTAATAATATTTTAATCTTTATAAGCTCAAAACTCTTTAAATAATAACACAGATTAATTCTTGAATTCCTTTACAAGTTCTAATTCATTAAGTCAACAACTTACATTTAATAATGATGAATTACATAATTAATAATTGATATATCTTTTAATTCCTTGTAAATTTTCATCTCATCTTATTAATAAATTTTAAACTCAAACAAACTAAAATATATAACTCATGTATGGAATTTAAATAACCCAATACACTAAATCCTACTAAATCAATTAAACCCAAGGAAATTTATAGATTTTAAGTTAAGTAATTTAGTAGCCCACAATCAATAATTGAAGGTCCCAAGTCTACCTTAAATATAATGTAGCCCATGACCTACTAAAGTACTAATTAAAGCATTAGCCCAATATTTAATTATGAAGTCCAAGATAGCTAAACCATTGAGCCCAAGTTAAAATTAAATTTAGAAAACCCAATAAAATAAATGAAATGGCAGCCCACCCTTGAAAGGTCCAGCCCAATTTAAATCTAACCTAATTAGCTAACAAAATCATCAACCGGGTTTAAGAAGAAAAAGAAAAGAAAAAAAATGAATTAAATAAAAGAAATGAGTCAAACTTCATTTCTTTCTCCTCTCAGTGCAGACAGAAGAAAGAGAAGAAAAGGAAGACAACAGCGCCGGCCAGTGGCTTCACTTGCACCGGCCATCGTAGCCCGGTTGAACTCCAATCACAACACACACACATCTCCTACTCTCTTCTCGGTGGAGCTGGAAACGAAAACATAAATGGACAACAAACAGTAGCAGCGGCGGCCATAGGAGGAAGGAGACCGGCCAGTCGCCGGCCAGCTCCGTCGGCGGCGGCGGTCAGTCCCGCTCCAGCAGAAACACCCAAACACCACACACACTTCTTATTTCTTCCTCAAAACTCTGATTTCCAAGTAAAAATCAACCCAAACTCATGAACTCCAAATTTTTATGGAACTTAACTATTTCTTATTAAATCTGAATTTATGCATATATAATCCTTCTAATATGATTTCTAAATACTTCTGTATTAGTTTTGCATAAATTTTAGCATTAAATCTCAAAACCCACCTAAAACCTCCAAAGTTATGCATTTTGAAGCTTTTTAATTCATAAATTGGTGAAGGTAAATGTTAGAACTATCAATAAGTGTTGATTTCCAGAATATAATTCCCATTTTAATTCATTTTTTACTACCAAATCAATGCTAGAAATCAAATAACGAATTTATAATTATTACTCAAGGTTTATGATGTTGTTGTTGATGAACTTGACCAACTTCTTAAGAATATCTCAAATTCTCAATGATGTGGATGATTTAATCTTCAAGGTTTAATCCCACATTCTTCAAAACCCAGATTATATTGTGTGTGTTTGTGATGAGAATGATGAAATTGAAATGAAAACTCATGCCAACATTCTGTTATAACTTCCCTTTCACCACCTTCTTTTTTTAATTTTTATTTATTTTCATTTTTTTAATGTCCTATAAATATTCATTTATCATTATTTCTTATAAGCTATGCAATTAAACATTTAAAGATCAACAACCCAATCTGATAAATTGTATCTTATTTTCTCGAATTAATAATTAAATTAAATAACTCGAAAATAATTAAGTATCTCAAAATTTAGCGGGTGTTACAATTAAACACATATTTAATAAAAATAATATCTCAATTATACGCAACAATTGATATAGGTATGATATGACATTTTGATAACTAAAGCATGCAAAAGAACATTTATAGACAAACCTGAGCAACTTCTGCTTTGTTTAAAAACTCTGAGTACACAATATTTTTGGTGAACTTGGGTGGTTGGTTTGGCTGCTATTTGATAAGAATTCTAAGACTGTCAGATGATGTTGCCCTTGACAATGCAACGTACAGTTGTCCGTGACCAAAAATCGGCTGAGGAAGGTAAATTTCTATCCTATTTAATGATTGGCCTTGGCTCTTGTTGATTGTCATAGCATAGCATAACCTCACTGGGAATTGTTTCCTTTTGAAAACAACAGGCAATTCTTTATCATTGTGATTCAATGTTATTCGAGGTATGTAAACTTTATTTCCTCTTCTTGTTCCAGTGATAATTTCTGCTTCAATAATTCTTGGCAGCAGTTGCGTAATGCTCATTCTAGTTCCATTGCAAAGACCTGCCATTTGATTCATGTTACGGAGTAACATGATTGGGACGCCAACTTTTAACTGAAGACAATGGGTGGGAAAACCGTTGAAGTTAAGCAGGTTGAGATGTCCGGTGGGGTAAAGAATTTCAGTTTCTCCTCTTTCGTTCGCATGTGGAATAATTGAGTCAACACTTAGATAAAGTGTTGGTTCTCCTGCGAGGATATCAAGTATAAGTTTGTTGATTTCATCTGCGGTTTCGTTTTTAGGACAAACAATGGCTTTGTCACAAAACACGGCTGCACTTGGATTCTGAAGTATATCATGGGTATAGATGAAATGTATTAATTCTGTGAGAGCACCATCATGATCTTGTATGAGATATTTTTCTGGTATTTCAACCCATTTTGTATCAATGGGATCGTCAGGATCATCTATACCGATATGACCATTCCCAATATGCAACAACCATGTTGAAAATGCTTCAATTTCAGCCTTTTGTATTGAATCCAAATCTGGTTGAAGAAGCCGCATATTTTGAAAGAGCTTGCAGATTTTGAAATGCGTCCATAATGATGATTAAGCGATAGATGATGCAATGATGTCCATCTTTGTCCCTTTCGGGTTCATCGGTAGAGTTTGTCTAAAATCTCCACCCAACAACATTGACTTTGCACCAAAAGGCTTGGTTGGTTGATTAAGTATGTCTCTAAGTGTTTTATCTAACGCTTCAAAACATTTTCGATCATTCATCGGTGCTTCATCCCAAATCATCAAAGAAGTTTCAAATAATAAGCGAGCGAGTTGTGTATTTTTCTTGACATGACAAATCGAGTCATTTATAAGATTCAACGGAATCTTAAATCGAGAATGTGTTGTCCTTCCAGATGGGAGCAACAGTGATGCAATTCCAGAAGATGCAACAGCCAATATGATTTTACCAGCAGCCCGTAATGCAGAAATGATTGTGGTCCATAGGTATGTTTTACCAGTACCACCGTGTCCATAGACAAATATAAGTTCTTGTTTGTTTTCTAAGGAAGCTTCCATCACAGACTTGTAAATTGATTGTTGGTCTGGATTAAGCTTTGAGACCAAAAGCTCATGGTCTTTCGCCAGCTTTGGTCTGTCGTAATTTCTTTCTTCCATAAGCAATGTATTCTTCAATTCTGGAAGCAATCTCGGCGAAGGCATGGGCAAACCATATTCAGAAAGTGATGAAGAACTGCCATTAGAATTAAGTAAAGTTTCTAACTCGTATAAGATGTAATCTTGCAAGTCATCATCATTAACATCTAAATTAACTACACATGAATTTGCTGCGACTCTCTGCACTATATCATCACTCATTCGATGCCATTGTTGTTTCCATAAACCAACAGGATCTGAGACCTCACAAAATAAGAGCATATGAGTGAATAATGATCGCATTTCTTCAGCTGATGCCCAAACCGAAGCCTCGTCAAATGCATGTAACCACTCTTTGTCGTCCCCAAGTAATCCCAACTCTTGGCATGCAGAACGATAGGTAGGAAATACAACCCCACCAACTGTTTTAATATCAGCAAAGGTTTGGCATCCTACTTGGTGACTCAAAAGCATCCGTAAATAAAAGACCTCGCCACATGTTGGGTAATTGTAGATTAGTCTTCCTATAGCAGGCTCCCTCTTTGTACTCCTCCGAACCCAATATTTCCCCTGAGCAATCCATCTATATTCTGATAAATATAAGTCAGATGACGACCTTTATCATCAATCTGGTTATTGTGTAGCCATTGTGTCAACGTTGTTTTCTTTGCCATTGGGTTGTTCACAACAGTTTGCAATGGTTGTTTATCTTGAAATGTGATCATTTGCATCTTCTCCAAATGCACAGCAAGAACTTGTACGGCTGGAATTCTGTGTTGGATATCAAAGTTGAATATTCTCCAAGCTGCCTCATGAGGACAAATGAACCTAGCATCAACAAAGTTTTGTATCTCATCAACCTTTTTCATCTTAGTAACAACTGTATCCGGGCATTCACCCAGGGATCTAGTAATTCGTGCTCTAATGCGATCTGCTCATTTGGAAATGTATTTAAATAGATATTTGATCATCATATTCCAACCACAATACTCCACGTTGATATGAGCTTGAAAAACCAAAGAGAGAAACTTGTTGTATGGGACAACATACGAATTATCCAACTTCATCTCATTTTTAAGTGCAAAGTGTCCATCATTTCTTTTCATATAATGAACATACCCATGTTTGTCAAATCTCGTGACATCTTCATACTGCTTAGGAAATTTCTTTGAACACGTTCCATCAACCATGCAAGGTGCATTCATCTTTGCAAGACCACATGACCCATGTATCATAAGCTCAGTCACGATCTTGTAAAGATCACGATGAGCATTTGGATCCAGAATTTCAGCAGATATAAAATGATCAACTTGATCTGTTGAAACAATTTTGTACGGGCGTGTCACCCACAAAAGCGTATGACAATGAGGCAACCCTCTTTTTTGGAATTCTATAGTATACAGTTCTACATTGAAAATTAACAAAAGTTGTCACATAACTTTCGAAGTTTGCTAAATAGTGTGTTGTAACTTTTAACGAAAAAAGAAAGTAATGAAATTACCTGCTGCAACCTCTCCACGTGGTTTTTCCTTTTTCAAATACTTAATAAAATCTCAAACTTTGATCTCAAATATTCTTGCAATAATATCACGCCTATCTTCAATCTTCATTTCTGGGAAATGTTTGAGATATCTCTTGATTTCTGGCCACTTAACATTGCAAGTAAAGGTTATAAAATATTGAGGATTTTCATGCAGTCTACATATAGCAAGGGCATCTTGATAATTCTTATACATATATCTAGGACCACCCGTAAAAGATCCTGGTAGTATTGTTCCTTTCCCCACATCATGCCCATCAAAATCACCTCTCAACAATGCATCGTGAATACCCTGGAAATACTCGCTTCTAAGGATGGCTTAATTTGATTCAATGTAATCTAATCTATTCTGCTCAATAGATACATATGCATTAACCAAATACTGCTGAAATAACCTACCGTCTCTAAGTAAAAGCGCATATAAATTAAAGTGATCATGAAGTTGAAAGCTGTAAAACATATTCATTGTGAGCTGCTTATCGCCTTTTGGTCCATGATTCACCAACTTCAATTCAAGCGACCATCCATGCTCGCCAAACAAAAACAACGGAAATTGCAATGCCATGTATAAAGAATGTAACTTTTTGGGGCATTCCATCCTTGAAGTGAATGACTATGTCAAAATCATTTTTACTTCTAGGTCCGCTATCATAGACAATGGCACCAAGAGTGCCTGAAACAGGATTATTATAGCTCACTTGATTCCGACTACTATATAACCTGATCTTAAAGTCTTGAGGTTCTTAAAGTCTTGAGGTTCTTCATTGATGCATATATCTCTAGCAATTCTAAATAGCTTTACTAAAGCATTAGCTTCATTAAGTATAAGAATTAAAGTTTGCACAATTTTAGGTTTCAAATTCCCAGAATCACTCCCACCAAAATGACGAAGCCTGTTATCTACTTCATTAGCAGTGTCATATATATACATTTGTAAAAATCTTGGATGATGGTCCGTCGGTGGACATAAAGAACCCATCCAATGAGAAATCTGGCCTACAAACCTAAATACATAGGGTGCAGAACCATTGTTGATATAATTATCCACTTTAGCTCCAAAAGAAGTCATAGAAATTATCTGATTATAAGCACGAATGTTTTCCATGAAATGCTTATCTTTGAAAAGTTATTTAATGATAAATTGACACGGCCAGACTTACAACCATAAATTTGACACGGCCAGACTTACAACATTTATTATATTTTGTTCTTCCATTACCAGAAACCCCTTTGAGGTGTTCTGAATTCCAAAACTGAGCATCACAAAACTCACAGATTTGATCACAATCTCCAATATCCATATATGCAAAAGATGAACCTTGATGATGTAGCAAAAGAAAATAAATATAACTATACCATGATTAAAGCGAAGAAGGTTATTATGTGTATAGTAAGCATATAATATGTACACCTACTAGAGATGAGTGAGTAGTAAAAGGTTGTGGAACTTTAGAAAAGGATGAACCTTGATGAGATACCAAAAGAAAATAAACATAGTTAAACGATGATTAAATTGAAGAAGGTTATTACATGTATAGTATACCTTCAGGAACACAAGTAGTAAAAGACTGTGGAATTTCGGAGTGTTCAATTGGTAGTAAATTCGAAGATGATGAGTGATCAATAATACCCTAATCATTAGGAACAGTATATACAAATACTTAGCTAAACATAAAAAAAAAAAAAATTAGAAATGGAATGACAGCTAACCAAATATTGAACATATGAGAAATGAATAAGTACATGAGAAACCTGAGAGTTACCAAAATCAACGGATGAAAAATGTGAATCTTGAAAGAAAGATAGTCTTGTTGATGAGCGTGGTCGGAAAGATCGTGGAGTTGATGAGCAATTTGCGCCAAGAACTGGTGAATGTAGTATTAGACTAACATCATGGATTTCTGTAGAAGGTAAACATAATAGGTTAAGGTAATGGTGTATAATATATGTGGAGTCGAATATCAACACTTTTTTGACTTACAAACCTGTTTTGATCGGACTACCGTTAATATCTTTAGAAGAGAGGACTCCAGAAGAACGATGATTTAAAAGTAAGTGACCAACATTATGTGTATTAGCGGGCATATTTTGTTTTTCAGACTGTTCAAGTGGTTGATTACTATTCGCACTAAATTCTAAGAAATTTGGAGTTTGTTCATTCAAATAACTTATTCGCTTTTGTCTTCTATGATGCTCCATACCGTAAGCGAAATTTAATAAAAGGAATGATAGCATAATCACATAGGTAAACCATCTCACGAATGTGAAGGATAATGGCATAGCATAACATAAAATATCATGGAAAAAAACATCAGTAACGGGAAAGAATATGAATTTCAACTATTGATGCAAATAACATAATGTATAGCAACGAACGTAGAAGTTACCTATGGCATGTCAAGCCAAAAATATGAAAACCTGAAAGGAAACCAAAATAGTAAATGTAATAAAATCAAAATTAGGAAAATTCGAAAAAAAGAAGGCTACATAGAAAAAAACCACGAGAAATTTAGTTAGAAGTCGTAAGCCACATAATTAGTACAAAGGAAAGAATCCAACCATGTATAAACTACACTGAGAATAAAAGGCATCCATGCCTTTATTCAAAAGATAATAAAAAGTGGTATAAATTTTTATTCTGTCTAATAGAGACGACACTACCAACAAAAAGCATCCATGCCTTTATACAAACTCCGTTGGAGTTGAGGTACACGACATGTCTTTTCATTTTTCCACCTGTATAGGTCTAGCATATACATGTTAAGAAGACAATAAATGAACACAACTTTACACCAACTATGTACGATAAAGATTAATATCTTGTAATAACAATTTCGTAGTATAATCAAATGGCCAATTTACAGCCGATGGCAAGTAGGAAGAGTCTATTATTTAGAATGTCAAATGAAACTAATTACTTCTTATAGTTGTATATTTTAACTATAATAGCCATGTGTTACATATCTAAATAAGTGAATCAGTTTTTCACAAACTATCGCCTTCCAAATAACGTCTATTCTTCAAAATGTCAACAGAAGCTAATTACTTCTTATAGTCGTATGTTTTAACTATAATAGGCATGTGTTACGTATCTAAATAAGCGAATCAGTTATTCACAAACCATCGCCTCCAAATAACTTGTTTTTTAGATCCCAATTAAATTTAAAAAAACATGATAATAAGATTCACCGATTAAAATTGGTAGATTAAGTATGTCTCTGATGAGAAAAGTCTAAAATCGAGTTACTGCTCAATAATGAAAGATAGGAAGCAAAAGCTGGTAAGTATTTTCTCTTTCTTTTAAATTGTTAGAAGACCCATTCAGTAAGTATTTGCTCTTTCTTTTAAATAGTTAGAAGACCCATTTATTTTCTTCTAGCACACCCTTAGCAATCTTTGCCACCTTACAATTAATATAACCTTTTGTGTCGTGTGTGCAGATCGATCTATTTCTATGTATAGAAATAAGCGAATCATACATCCCATTAATCAACTTTCTTCTATCCTACCCCTTGCATATCACACATCCCATTAATCAACAAACGATGTAGATGATTTTATAATTACATCTTAAGTTATTAAGGATGTTTGATGATGTAATTGAATTGATCTTTCAGATTGTTCATTAAGTACACCTAACAAACAACAATGATTCATTTAGCACTTACTTTACTATTTGGTCATCATAAAATTTATCATCCTCATCATAATTGTATTTTAAACTTATTTTTCAACTATTGTAACCATTATAAATACAACACAACAAATACTCACAATAAAAAAAAGTTAATAATTTATGAAAGTATTTTATACATACTATAGTGTATATTTGTGTCTAAAACCAAAACAAAATTTAATTTTCATTTTCAATGGAAGAAACTTTTAAATAAAATAGTCTGGAAAACAGAGGACAATGTCATTTTCAATGTATTTGTGTTAAAACCAAAACAAAATCCATAAAGTTATTTGTTCGTTATGCAAAATACGGTGATCGTTACGCAAAATACGGTGCTCGTTACGCAAAAACTATAAAAAAGCTTAAAATTTATTTTGTATAAACATAATACATGAATTGATCTATATACAAGAAATTAAATATTTTCTGGTTAAAGGGTGCTAGGGATTTCAATTTAAAAGCTCAAAACTTACAATGATGATATTGAAGTCTGATCACTGATGCAATTGCAATAACGTTTAAGCAAAATGTTTGATTTGCTTAATTAAAGGGTGGTCCTTTAATTTGAGATTTTGAAGTTGGAACTTGTGTCTCCTTGTAAACAGGATAAGGACCTACTATTTGAACCTATGTGCTTAGATGGTAACTCATGTTAGCTACTTACTAATTTGCAGAAGTCTAAAAACTATTTTCCATATGTATATAATATGAGCCCATGGAAACTGATCTGATGCATAAGTAGAGATACATCTAACCCATAAATTAAAACGTATTTGATATACACACATTTCAAGTGCACTTTTTATGGAGTCTGATGTTCAGCTCCTGTGTGTCGAATTGATGGTTTGAATTCAATATACACAAGAAGGAATGTCCAAATGATACTGTAATACAATACTCCTATTTTAGTAACCTAGCTAACAGACATAAGATCTTAATTCTGCAATAAAATAACTAAAACTGATGTAACTATGTAAGTAACAAAAGTAAGGATCTCTGCGTATGTCACCTAGATGAAGCACAGTGATGCACTAACCTGTTTTACCAGAGGCAACCTTCTTGGATACCATAGGAACTCCATGATGGGTGGCCAGCAGTAGTTCGTTCATTCGAGCAATCTGATAGTGTAGGTGATGTATTCTCTACAACCAAAAAGCTAAAATGTCACCAAACATGGACATTCTCGGATGGATTGAGATGCAATGCACAAAATGTGAATGTGAAATCTTGTTAGTTCAGCTAGACATTTTATCAAACACTTGGCATGCAATGTGTGTGTCGGTCTAAAAAGAAAATAACTGTACCTCATCCTTCTCCTTAATAACGCTGAGAAGTCCGTTGATAGTCTCTCTTCGTAACTAATGCCAGTGACGGAGCCGGAGCCTCAAATAAAACAATAGCAGCAAAACCAGAGGGAAATTGAACCACCGAAGTAATAAACCTCCTCCGATAACAGAAAATCAAGCCTAAAAGCCATTTATAAAAACTAAATCAAATTAGGAATTAAATGTGTCTTTAAAATTAAAAGATAAATAAATGAACAACACTTAAGGAAAACAGAGATGGAGAAGCTAAGCCTACCATGGAGAAGATGGAGAAGTCGATTAAAGAAAGTGTGCAGAAGAAGTTTGGTTTATGAGTGCAGAAAGGAAAACAGAGAGTCAGAGATGGCAAGTATGAAGTATGGGTGCTGTAGAAAACTTGCGAACGATGGGTGAAGCTTCAAAAGCTAAAGAGACATGCTTATGACTGCAGAGAAATCGCTAGGGCAAAAGTGAAAGGGCTGTGCTGTTGAACAAAACCTTCAAACGTTGTAGAAAACTTGCGAACGACGCAAAACAATAAAAACTGTAGATGGAACAGCTTATGAACAGGAACCATTTACTTGGTAAATGTTATTACTTTAATTTGAATAAATATATATTTTACCTGAACCCACCCAAAATACCCTCCCTCATTTGATCTTGGATGCACTGGATGCATAAAGTTTTCCAACTATTTACTTTTTTGTCAGTTAATCGAAACCATAAAATATTTTGATCTAATGGATGACATAAGTTCTTTTGTACCTCGATGCACAAAAGTTCTCTACTGAACCTCCCTCTATATATATACATATATATAGGGGAGTTCAATGGAGAACCTCCATGCATTGAACAACATCGAAGAACCTCCATGCACCACCACAAATACATTACAATTCCCGCATGATGCATCATTAACGATGCATTGTGGTTTTCCAAGGTTTTTCGATACATAGAGGTTCTCCATTGAACACATCCCTATATATATATATATATATATATATATATATATATATATATATATATAAGGCCGGGTTCAATGGAAAACCAATGTGCATCAGGGGGAAACATCAGGAAACCACGTGGAGAGGATTGTGCATCACACACGAAGAATTGTGCATCACGATCGGTTGATGCATTGTGCATCACACGGGAAGAACTGTGTATCATGATCACTTGATGCATTGTGTGGTAGGTCCGATTGAACCACGATGCATCACAAAGAAAATCATATTGCATCATGATCATTTGATGCATAGTGTGGCGAGTCGGGTCAGTACGACTGTCCAAATCAGTCTGGATTATGACTGATTTTATGCATTTTCACAAAAGTAAAACAATAAATTAGTTAGCTGAGAATCAAACCCAATACCTCGAATTTAATAACATAGTGCTTTAACGATTAAGCTACAAGTCACTTTGTTATTAAATTTATTGACATACTTCTTTTAATAATAAACTAACTCTTTAATATCTTAGTTTATTAAATATCAAATCTATGATCTCTAATTCCATAGATCAACACGAGTTTTATTCACTAAGTTTATTTTACGATACACTAATTAGTTAATATATTAGAAAGTAACATTGGTATAGAATGAAATGTATCAATAAATTTGATATCAAAAAAGCTAGTAACTTAATAGATAAAACATTGATTATGGAACAAGAGATTCTGGGTTCGACCCCCAACTAAGTAATTTAATATATTATTTCTATGGAAATCATAAAAACCATGGACCGAATTCAATTGAACGGACCGATTGAACTGCTGGACCGACTCAATCTCGGACTGGCCACATGATCCATCAAATGATCGTGATGTATTATGTATGTTGGTTTCCTGAGATTTCCTAATGCATGTTGGTTTCCAATGAACCCACCTCTCTCTCTATATATATACACACATATACATATACATGCATACATACATATGTGTGCGTGTGTATATATATATATATATATATATATATATATATATATATATATATATATATATATATATATATATATATATATATGCTATTTTTTTCCGAACTTACTAGTATTGGATGTATATGTATTTATTTGGACTTAATTTGGAATTTTATTTTTATATCAAGTATTTTGTTGAAAAACCTTGGAAAACCAATCATAGCCCTTAGATTAGATGCAATGTGTTTTTAGATTAATGCATCATGATTCACTTAAAAGTAAACGTATAATGGTATTTTGGGTATATAATATATTTTTCCAAAATTTAAAATTTCGTTATTTTTATATTCAAATTTAAAAGATTCATAAATTATACATAATTTTAAATTTATAAAAAAGATCTACACCCAAATTTAATAATTTAGAAAAGAAATCATCATATCTAAAAAAAACATATTCGTCTTTCAAAACAACCATGCATCAGAATCGATTCTTCCAAAAAAAACTCATCATCTTCGTCTTCCAAAATAACGATGCATCAAAAATCATCATCTTCCAAAAAAATCATCATCTTCGTCTTCCAAAACGATGTAGCATACCAAAAATCATAATCTTTTATACAAATATATATTGCATATTAACATCATAATGTTAAACTAATAACCATATAGAAACATGTCTAAATACATACTTTTGAAAGTTCTTGAACTTCTATTGGTGATGCACTTTGTGAGTCAATATGAGATAACTTCATAACAATTGTACACTCAGGCATAGATGCAACAGGGTTTTTACTACTTTTCAAAATTTCCTGAAATAATGTAATTGAAAATTTTAAGTAAAAAACAAAGAAAAATTATTAGAAACATATTAATTTACTAATTTACCACACTTTCAACTGCTTTCCTCAATGTTCCAAATGGCTTCACGATATTCGAAGTCTCAACTTTTGAGGTTACTTTACTTGAACAATGCTAGCTATTTGGTATCGATTTCTGAGATGAATATTAAAAAAACATTAGCATTGTATTATTAAAACCAAAATTTATTTAAACAGATAAAAAATACTAAATAGAATACGGGTTACAATACACAAAATGGTAATAAAAATTGAAAGAAAAGTAATAATTTTTTTAAGAAGCACCTAAAACTAATAAAACTAATAATAATTGAAAAACAAACTATAAAATAGCTAAATACTATAGAAATATATAACTTTACTTACTTGTACCGGAAACATGTCATTTGATGTATTTGAGAAATTTGGTACTGTCAATCCTTGAGAAGCAAGATGTTGCATCAATGCATGTAAAGTGGTGGCAAATCCTTAACTTCTCTATCTTTTGACTCCCGTGCACGTCTCTCATCATCTAGTGCACGTCTCTCATTTTCTAGTTCTTGCTGAGCAAGATGTTCTTTTGATGAACCTTTGGTTCGAGGAAGATGTCGTTATTTGGTTGCAGTGACTCCCATGCCAATCCCTTTTAGAGATCCACCATGTTCTTTGCTAAAGACAAACGTTAGGGCACCTGTGCATTGATCAAGCTGATTGATCCTTCTTCAATTTGCTTTCCTTTTCGATCTATTCATAAAACTATGGCAAATAAATGTAGAAATATGTTATTTACCAAATTGCACAATTTTTACACCCCTACAAGAGGAAGCTAATTCAACATTTTTATGCAATGCTTTAAAAATGTGCAGCTTATTAAAATGATTTGGTTATAAAACACCAAAAGCATGTCAACCGCAACCCAGACGTGTCAAACTATTTATCCATGTATAATGGATTAATATCCAAAGCTTATTATGTAAATAGTGTGAAAAACAATATACAATGAAGTTTCATGATACTTACTACTTTTTTGTCACATTCTTAAGATCGTTATGCTCGAATTCTTCATTATCATCTTCACGTGCTTTCCTCCAAAAGAAAGACCGTGGGCGAGCTTCATCTTTGCCAAGTTCTTTAGCTTTTATCTTGTAATTATAAAAAAATGTCACTTTTAAAATCCTAATTATAACAATCGAGCTTTATAGCATTAATAGGCTTTTAAAAACATCAATTGACTAACAAAATGTTCATGCTTTTAAAACTATGGTTTGGCTTGCTAATTTTTCTCTTACATAGCCCCGAGTATCCTGACCATCCCAACTTATGTGGGTAGGTAGACTTTGATTGCATGTGCTTATTTTCCAGCTTCTGACATGACCTTCCAACTCAAATTGGTTAAGTAATATAATGAAAATAAAGTTATGATGAAGATATATAACAAATAAAAATTGTAACCTTGAATACATGGGAATGTCTAATTTCTACGAATTTGTCTCAATCATGTTATTCAATAAACGTACAATATTGTCTTGGAAGTTTTTTTTAGTTTCTTGGATTTACCCATGTTGGGAAATATATATTTTTGATACATTTTTCTTCTAAAATTACGTAGAAGTTCACCAAGACAAGACATTACAAACTTTCACCTACATTCGTCGATTTCATAATATCGCTGCATTATAAATGGTTGTGGGTCAATAAATATGTAATCATATATAAATAAACTATGAAATTAATAAAATTTGATTAAAAATAATAAGTCATACCGTTATTTCAACCCATAACTCATCTTTCACTTCTACCATAACTTTTTTCACGTAGTGTACTGAAGTCCGACTACTCGTCGTACCAGGTCACCCAAAATCTTGAAAACTCTGATTTATACTTACCCGTAAATCTACCAAAGTCATCAAACCGTATTGTATGTTTTCTACACCAGAGTCCTCAAAAACTTTAAACATATTTGGTAACCGTGTTAACCCTCTAACCTTAGCTTTAGTTTTATTTCCTGACTTTCATTCTTGATTTGGTTGTATTTTTTGTCCGAGATTCGATCTCTTGATTTAACATCATATATATCACCTATAGTAAGTTATAAATGTGGTTTATTAAAAAATTACGAAGGGGACCAAAAAACCAAACAATATATTACACCGAATAATATTGTATTATTGTATGTATATATACGATATTTTAAATAGAAACGATAGATTATCTGGATCAATATGATTGTCTGCACCACTAGAAATACTATCAAACTCATATAGTTCAATTGAATCAATAGACATATCTTCATCGTCAGTGTAATTGTGGGCTTCATGTTCGTTATCATCCATAATAATACTTCATTGAACAAAACGTGTTAGAAAGTATATGATGAGTACCAAGATCAAGATTTACCAATTAGATATACTATTATAGGTTATAGTATTCGTGCTTTAATCAATAAATAAACAATGAACATTATAAAGCATCGTGTTTGTGTGTGTCTATATATATATATATATATATATATATATATATATATATATATATATATATATATATATATATATATATATATATATATATATATATATATATATATATATATATATATATATATATATTCAGGTTAAAAAAAGTACATCTCGAAATCAAATGCACCCGAAGGTACCAAGCTTAAAAAACTTTTTTTAAATTTTTTTCTCATACCATGTTTAAATTAATGTTATACACATGATATATGAATTTCACACACATTCACACTTTCTGTGTCCTTAAAATTTATGTGAATGCTCAATGCATATTTATGTGAATGGTCATCCATGTGAATGGTCATTTCACACTATGTGAATGGTCATCCAAGTGAATGATCATTCACACCATTCACATGATCTTTTTTTACCATTCACAAGATTTATGATGTTGTTCCTTTTGAAAAAAAGTCTTATAATGTTGTATTATACATGCCTATTCAAAAAAAATATATGTGAATCATCATTCACATTAGAGTACGCTGGAATCTCATAGGTATGCTAATGAACCTGATTATATATATATATATATATATATATATATATATATATATATATATATATATATATATATATATATATATATATATATATATATATATATATATATATATATATATATGTATATATATATATATAAACGAGTTATTGCACCCACGCATTGTTGCGGGTCTAAAATATTAGTTACAAAAATAAATATAAAAACAAATGAATGAAAATACTTTTCAAATATTTTAAATAACGATAACAACTGAACCAGGATCGAAAAGTGGAACTGGAAAGCTGATATTGATTCAAGAAGCAATACAAATGATACTGTTAGTTGGTTCTTATAATTGGTTTTCTAGATTTTGCAATACTAAAATTACAAACAATGCTTTATTAAATTGGATCGGAACCAGAAATATTCAATTAAATATTCATAACCATATTTTGAAAATTTGACATTGATTAGGTTTAATCGTCAATTTAATCAAATAAAAATTTACAACGGTAACGCCTTCAATACATTGATTAGGGTTTGTCAACGTTATAATAGTAATGTTCAATGTTATACATTAACATATTTAATAAAAAAAATCTAAATATTAAAAAGTTACATTTTATTTATAAAACAATTTCAATAGAATTTTATATTGTGCATTTGAATAATAAAGTCTCTTTCATACAATTAAACATAAAAGACAACTCCAAATATAAGTATAATTAAAATCATAATTTTAAGTGTGTAAGAAAAAGTTGTAATAATAAATCTTAAAAAAGAATAAACAAAATTTATTAAAGTAAAAGGGGTTAAATAAAAGATAACACTAAGATACGGGTATGTTATGAAAAAATTAAAAAAAAAAAAAAAAGCAAACAGCAGAATGCCATTGGTGTATATGATATGATAAATGTATGTATATATAATGACTCATTTGAAATTGTATCATCCGATACAATGCATTAATCAAATCACATATTATAAAATTAAATCTCTATGAACATGATTATCACCATTTGTACTTGTTGGAATGAAATCTCTAGTAGTTGTGTTAATTTGGGACACTTCAATAACTTGCATCATTAGCATTTAATAAAAGGAAGATTTGGATTGGTTTACAACAAACAATGCACAAAGAAAAATAGAACTAAATAAGTTAATTAAAAATATTTTCAACCAATTAATGAGAAAAATAGAAAAAATTATTAATTCAAACAGACACTTTACACACCTTTGATTACTTATTATCTAATGGTTTTCAAGTGCTTTTGTAAGAACATCGAACATCCAGATGGAATTAAACTACTAGGGCCAGACGTAGTAGGTACATAGGTAACAACTACTGGTGGCACATGCCACCAGTCATGTCTTGTCATGTCTTCTTGTCAAGATCTAAAATTGAATAACCAAGACTAACTGATTTGAATTTATCAGAGTATAAATCAATAATCTTGCTTTGAATCAAAGTTTAATTAAGAAGTTTGCGGAATAACACTTAATTATTTTAATAAAAACTTTCAGAATCAATAATGCATAAAACACAAGAAGTAGTAAAGACTGTTTGTATTGCTGAATTCAATGATTACAATCACCTCTAATCTGTTTGATTAGACGAAGAACACAGACTGTTCTTAGGGTTTTACAACCTTAGAGGCTTATGAAAACTTAATCAACAAAGCAATTACAGACTCAAATATGCAGAAAACTCCTATGTAATAGAAAGACCTATTCTATGTATTTATATTGCTTCTTGATATGTTTCCTTGACGAACCATGACTTCTCTGATAGTAGATATGCTGGAATCTTTGAGTATATATCTTTTCCTGAAAATCAGCACTTTCTGTTTATGAAACTGTTGAGCAGCTTGAATCACTTAACAGCATGAACAGAGCAGCTCGAGTTGATTTACTCTGGCAGCTTGAACTTTTACACTGGCAGCTCGAGTTTCTTCAACTAGCAGCATGAACTTTGGATTTACATATAAACTCTACTAACAGTTTGAGCAGCTTAACTAACAGCTTGAATCTACTTAAACTATTTCCCAACAATCTCCCCCTAATTTAAATTCTTTACACAAGACTTTAAGTTCTATATAAAAATGGAAATGAATAAGTAAACTGTTATTTACAAACCAAGGCTTTCAAAAACTTATAACTGTGCAAGTTTCTAATCTACAGCCTTCAAAAATTCTCTCTTCATATCATCTCTATCACAAGATACTCTAACAGATTTTATCTGAAGTAGCATATCTTTTGGTAAATCAAAAAATTCGAGATTGAAGAATATAGCAGATCCATCTGAGAATTTGATTCTGTATGTCCTTGACTTGACAAACAGATCAACTTGCTTGACCTTTGTCCCTTTCTTCACAGCATCCTCTCTCTCATTCCTTGCAGATTCAGGGTCAACAATTGATTTTAGATCTTTGATAATTTGCTTCACTTGTGGTAGAGCAGATCTAACTTGAGTCACAGACCCTATATTATGCATCTTTGTTAGCTCATCTCTGGTCAACTTCTGAACCATTTGCCAAAATGTATCAAATTCTTCTTCTGGTCCAGACTCTCTTCTTACAACAAACTTAACTCTTAAGTCACGATCGTCCAGTGACTTGGCATACCAATAGTTGATCAGAGGCTTTGTAAAGTCATGTTGATCAATCAACTTCTCTATCTCCATTGCTTTTTGCAGTTGTTGATCAAATAACACCCTCTTAACTTGATACAGCTTTGCTTGTGATGATGGCTCAGATGAAGGAATAGAAGCAACAGCTTGATCAGTAGGAACAGGAGCACTGGCAACAGCTTGAATATGACTTGTAGCAGGTTGGACTGGTTCTTGTGATGATTGGACTTCTTGGGAGACTTTTGCTTTCTTTCTTTTGTCCATCTCCTTGTCATGAATCTCTTGCAGCCTTTCAGTAGTCATGGACTGAGCCATTTTCTTTGGAATACCAGCTGCAAAGGCAAAATTGATTAAAAATCGTCTGTGCTCAGCTTTGGAGTGCCCAGTTGGCAGCTTTCTCTTCTTTTCTTCTTGTTTACCCACAAACCCCTTTAGGTAATCACCTAGATTCTCATCATCATCCATTGGGGGATGGGTTTGTTGATCTAATTCTTTATCCTGCTCTTCTGCTAAACGTTTGGCAACTTCAGCATCAAAGGCAATTTGGGCTTCTTTGGAAGAAAATTTGTGCTTTGGAGACTCAATAAGAATGCCCTTGCCCTTGTCTTTTGCAGAGGAGGTTGTTGCTTGGACTGTACTGGATGGAGCTTGAACCCTTTCTCTTATAACAACTCCAGTTGCTTTTGGGGCAGCAGCTTGAGTTTCTAGGCTAACAGCTTGAGAGGCTGTTGGGACTGCTAGCCTAGAAGATGGAACTGTTGAGGCTGCTTGGACTGATGTTGTTGGAGCTGCCTGGACTGATTCAGGAACCTTCTGATTCTCCCCCTTTTTGGAAGCATTGGTTTGGTCAGGAGGACCTACAACCTTTGCCCCTTGGGATTGAATCAACTGCTCTAATTTCATGATCTTATTCTCACATAGGGTAAACCCTTTATGGAGATAATCCATTCTTTTATTTTGAGTCGTCTCTGCCTGCTTGAGTGCAAATATCTGAGCTCCCTGTGCAGCAATGATGGACATTTGATATTCCAACATAGCTACAACAGGTTTCAGCTTGGGATCCGTTAACAGCATGAGTTGCAGACTAGTCTCAAGATCAGAAAACACCTGTGGTGCTTGTGATCTATCACTGACATTAATACCAGAAGTAGAAACTTCTGGGCCCCTCTGTTATTGGTTCTGGGGACTTCCATCTTGTGTTTGCACACTGGCTGTTGCCATGGGTGTGGTCTTAGTGATGTTGGCACTGTCCTGTGTCTCTTTTGCAGAAACAGCAGTAGTGCCAGCCACAGAGCCCATATGAACAGTCTCTGAGGAGATGTTCACCTCCTGAGTGAGGATGGGAGTTTCCTCAATTGGTTCCCTTTGGATATTCTGTGCAGAAGTGTCCTCCTGCACAGGGATATATGGCTCTAGTCTGAGGGAGGAGGAGGAAGGAGCTCCTGGTCCCCTTTTCCTTTTATATAGAAATTTTAGTGGGCGTGTTTGCTGTACAAAAGGATCGGAAGGAAGTTGTGTATCATGAGGAGTGGGTTGGGGTCCTGGGGGTGTAGCAGTGATGTTAGGCTGAGCCTGCTCAGGACCCTCTCCTCTGTTTCTTGGAATGATGTTCATCATTGCAGAAGGCAATGGAACATCAACACTCAAAAAATTGGCACTTTGTTTCAAAAGTCTCTTTATAGAGGATAGTGAGTGCCTGTGAGAAACATGTATCCTTTTGTGTAGATGAGAAGTGGTGCAAGTGTGTGCAATGATTTCTGCCAAAAATCTGGGATACATCAAAAATTTCCCACTCTTTAGGGAATGATGCCTTAACATCTCCTGAAAAATCATGTTAGAAAAATTGAACCGTTGGCCTGTTGAAAAGCACACTAAGGCAGTGGCAATATTAGAAGAAAATTCGGACCAACCAGTTCTTTTGGGGCTCATACACTGCTGAATAATATGTACAAGGTATTTCCATTTAGGAGAAAAATGGGCTTTTAAGAAAGTAAAAGAATCAGCAGGACCCCTATAGCCTATATCATAAAGACCAGTATGTAAAACATCAAGGGTTAGGTCTGTTATACCTGTGGCATCTTGAAGATGCAAATGGCGCCGAATGGATTCCTCAGTAATGGTGATGGGAGTGCCATCAATCTTGGATATAATAGAAGGAATTCCATTGGTGGATTGAACAGTGGCATGATTCCAGAATTGTTCTATATGCGATATGTATATGGTGGGGTTTATATTGAGTGCATGATGGATATGAGAGTGACGAAGAAAGTCCATCATGTTATGGAATGGTTGAAGGTCTGAGTGCTTTAGAGAGTAGGGAAGACAGTTGTGTTCCTTAACAAACTCCATTGAAGATCAAACAAAAGGTTTAGGGTTTGCAAAGAAGTGTGTGTGAATCGTTCAGAGAGAAAAGAAAGGCCGTGGAAGAAATTTTGTAACTGGTAGTTACAACTGAACGAAACTGGGACCTTTAAAGGTTTTGAAAAAGGTTGGGTCCCGCGCACACGCATTTTAAAATTACCTAACTACCCTGCACACTTTGACAGATCAAGTGAATAACTAGCAGTCCGAGAAAATGAACTAGCAGCTTGAGAAAATACTCAAGCTGTTAGTTGAAAATTATGCATCTTTTCAATGGAACAGTGACTCCCCCTTAAATAAGCATACTAGTTAGAAAATAATGAAAACAAATTAATCCATGTTTATCATACCAATATTTGATACCAGGAAAGTGAACCTTCCTACATCAAAAGGTTTTGTAAATAGATCAGCTAACTGATCATCAGTATGTATTTTGGTAACTTGGATTAACTTCTTTTCATTACAATCTCTTATAAAGTGAAATCTGATTTCTATATGCTTGGTTTTTGGGAATTTCACTGGATTTTGCACAATGGTGATTGCACTTGAATTGTCAATATAAATAGGAGTGGATAAGAAATTCATACCATAGTCTCTTAGCTGATTTTGGATCCACATTAACTGTGAGCAGCAGCTTGCAGCTGCTACATATTCTGCTTCAGTGGAAGATGTGGACACAGTTGTCTGCTTTTTGCATTGCCAAGAGACCAGTCTTGCTCCTAAGTATTGACATCCACCAGTTGTGGATTTTCTGTCAATGTTGCATCCACCATAATCACTGTCAGAATAAGCAGTTAGTACAAGGGGAGAGTCTTTAGGATACCATAGGCCTAAGTGTGGTTGGCCTTTAAGGTATCTAAAGATTCTCTTAACAGCAACCAGGTGAGAATCCTTTGGAGAGCATTGAAACCTAGCACACACACAGACAGCAAACATAATATCAGGTCTAGAAGATGTTAGATACATAAGTGATCCTATGAGAGATCTGTATAAATGTATGTCCACATCTATGCCATCTTTGTCTGTATGAAGCTGCTTGTGAGGATCCATTGGAGTGCTTGCAGCTTTGGTGTCTTGATACCCAAACTTGTCCAGTATGTCTTTCACATACTTTGATTGGCTTATGAAGAGCCCAGTGGGCTTCTGCTTGACTTGTAATCCCAGAAAGAAAGTGAGTTCTCCCATTGAACTCATTTGAAACTTTTTGTGCATTAAAGCTTCAAATTCTTTGCACAGACAGTCATTTGTTGAGCCAAAGATAATATCATCAACATAGATTTGGACAAGTAGAATCTCATCTTTGATAGACTTAGTGAAAAGTGTTTTGTCCAGAGTGCCTCTCTTGAATCCATTCTGTAGAAGATAGGATGACAGAGTGTCATACCATGCTCTGGGGGCTTGATGGAGACCATAGAGAGCCTTGTCTAGCTTGTAAACCCTGTCTGGATACTTGTAGTCTTCAAAACCAGGAGGTTGACACACATATACCTCCTCTTCAATTGTTCCATACAGAAAAGCAGACTTCACATCCATTTGATACACTTTGACACCTTTGAAGCTTGCATAGGCCAAAAACAGTCTGATGGCTTCAATTCTTGCTACTGGAGCAAATACATCATCATAATCTATGCCTTCTTCTTGAGTGTAACCTTGTGCTACTAGCCTTGCTTTATTCTTAATGACTATCCCTCTCTCATCTTTCTTGTTTCTGAACACCCATCTTGTACCAATTGCTCTCTTACCTTTAGGAAGATCCACCAGAGTCCATACATTCTGAATCTTGAACAGTAGAAGCTCTTCTTGCATAGCCTCAATCCAGGATGAATATTTTAATGCTTCTGATGCCTTTTTAGGTTCCAGTTGAGACATGAAACAAGCATTCTCAAAGGCAGCTAGACTGAGTTCAGAAACAGCTTGTTCAGCAGCAGCAGTCTCATTTTGAACCATTTTCCTTGTTTGTACAGGAGTGCTTGGATCACCCAGTATTTGATTGAGAGGGTGATACTTGTGTACTCTTAATGTAGGCTCTCTTTCTGTCTGAAAAGAGGATCCAAGATTTGTATCATCTCCATCAGAACCAGTGAATGATTCAGTTTCTGGAACAGCATGACTTGAATCTGGGACTGTTTCCCTTTGTGTTGGAGCTGTTCTCTCAGGACTTGAGAGTGGCACTTCAGTGTCTGGATTTGTATCCTGTAAAGCATTCAGAACCCCTGGAGGGTCACATGACAGAAGTGGAAGAGTGACGTATTCATCCCATGTGGTTGAATCTGCAGCAGTTTGAAACTTTGTGCCAACAGCTTGAGAAATTGTATTGGCAGCATGAGAATTTGTGTTGGCAGCTTCAAACCTGTATGCATCAGCTTCTGCAGTATACTCAACAAAGCTCAGAGAATTTGTTAGTGAATCCAAGTCAAACAACCAATCAGGACCAGTGCCTTTGATATTTGCAGTATTTTCATTAAATTCAACATTGGCACTTTCTTCAATGGTTTTAGACACACTGTTATATACTCTATAGGCTTTGCTTTGAGTTGAGTATCCTACAAAGAATCCTTCTTCAGCCTTACTTTCAAATTTTCCTAAGTGAGTCTTAGTGTGAAGAATAGTACATGGGCATCCAAAAGGTTTGAAGAAAGCTATTAGGGGACTTCTGTTATGGAATAACTCATAGGGAGTTTTCCCTTGTGATTGGACAACCTGAACCCTATTCAGAACATAACAGGCTGTATTAACAGCTTCTGCCCAGAAAGTCATTGGCAGATTTGAATCAGCCAACATTGTTCTAGCAGCCTCAATTAATGTTCTGTTCTTTCTTTCAGCTACACCATTTTGCTGTGGTGTTCTTGGTGCACTAAATTGTCTAGCAATGCCTTTGGACTCACAGAAACTGTTTAGAATGTGATTTTTAAATTCAGTTCCATTGTCTGATCTTATCACCTTAACTTTTGAGTTGGATTGGTTTTCTATCTTAAGGATAAAAGACTTAACTAGCTCAGCAGTTTCATCTTTGAACCTAAGAAAGTAAACCCAAGTGAATCTGGTGAAATCATCAACAATTACTAAACAGTAAGCCCTTTTATTCAAGCTCAAAACAGATGTTGGACCAAATAGATCCATATGAAGCAACTGAAGAACAGATGAGATTGAATTTACTTATTTGGCCTTATGAGAAGTTTGTGTTGCTTGCCTTTATGACATGCTACACAATGATCATCACAGATGAACTCCTTTTGTGGTAAGCCTCTTACCAGATTCTTTTTGACTAAAACATTCATGGACTTGAAGTTCATGTGACACATTCTTCTATGTCAAAGAGCAGACTCATTGGATGATGCTTTGGATATCAAACAGCTTAAAGTATTTGATTTAGATAAAAGATCTGTGTCCAGACAGTAAACATTATCCTTTCTTGGTGTTCTTAGTAAAACATGATTTTCAGGAATTTTGAAATCGTTTGAAAGGACAATGCACTCAGAATCTGTAAACAGAACAATGTTTTGTTTGTCACAGATTTGAGAGACACTTAATAAATTGTACTTAAGCTGTTCAACATACAAAACATCATGGAATTTCATGTTGCCTGCATTCACAGTACCTTTACCTGTAACCTTACCTCCTTTTGAGTTGCCTCCAAATGCAACAAATCCTCCATCAAAGCCTTTGAAATTTGACAAGCACTTAGAATTGCCTGTCATGTGCCTAGAGCATCCACTGTCCAAATTCCATCTTGTTTTATGAGGAGACCTGTGGTTGCCCTGCACAAATAACAGCTCAGTCAGTAGTGGAGTAAACCCAAACCAAATTGGTTTTGGGTTGGCCTTGCATATTGACATAACTAAACACTGTTTTTGACTTTTTATATTTTGTGAGATCTACTGATGGAGTTTTTGGAGAGTATTTAGTGAGGATATGAGGTATCCAATTATTTTGATCATCTTTTCTTCTAACAGTCTCAGATGATTCACTAGCAGTTCCAGAATGATGCTTAACAGTCTGATCTGTGATTTTAGTGCTAACAGCTTCAGATTTTGTACTAACAGCTTCAGAATTTGGCTTAGCAGTTTGATCTTTTGCATCAGCAGTTTGATCTGAGAATCTGTCCTTGACACACCATATTTGTTTAAAACTTGATTTAGGCTTTGCTAAAACTTGTTTTTGATGTGTGGACTGATTTTTATTAACTTTTGAAAGCCTGTGATCAACTGTTTTCTTTGGAACTGATGTGGAAGGTTTCACCTTTGAATGTTTTGGCTGAGTAGGATTTGATTTTGATTGATTCACAGTCTGTTTTGCAACAGCTGGTTTATAAAAACAATCCTTGGCCAAGTGATTCATCCTGCCACAGTGAAAACACCTTTTGACAGTTTGAATTAGAGAACCAGATTTATCTAACAATTTCTGGTTCTTGTTCCTCTGATTTCCCCTTACCTGCTGTTGTCTGGGAAACTTTTGAACACCATGCTTTTGACATGTGCAGACTGGAACATTCTTACCTTTTGTATTATTTTTTGAGGAAGATGCAGTGTTACAGTTAGAAAGTACAGAAACTTGTGGAGTAGCATTGCATACACTCATCTTCTCTTTTCCTTTCTTACTAGGAGCTTGGATCTCTATGGGTGCACTCATTGTTTTGTGGTCATTGGGTGCTATACACTCACAGTCTCCTTTTTGAATCTGATCTTCTTTTGATTCAGGACTGTTATCAAGGATAGGATCTACAATAGTCATAGACTCATCTAGTGGTTCATTGATAAGTCTATCAGCAACCTCACTCATTGGATGAACGTACTTGTTGTTGTATGGAGGTGGAGTAGCCCTGTATCCTATACCTTCTTTGGTATTAATCTGAGATTTTACCCTATCTTTAAATTGGACGTCCATTAGGTGTTCCAGCTTTTGATTTGCCAACTTAAAGTTACCTAGATCTATGTTAACAGATTCTAGTTTCTTATTAGCCTCTAACACCTTTTGTTCAGTCTCTTCTACCTTTTTATTCAGAGATTCTATTTTCTTATTTAGCTCCTTTTTCTCCCACTCATGATATGTTCTATCATATCCCATTTGAATCTCATTATCCTTATAATCATTGATCTGTTTTTCCAGATCTTCTATGGCTTGCATGTATTCATATCTCATGTCTTCCATCTTAGCTACAGTTTTGCACATGCTCTCATTATGATCTCTGTACTTTTTAACCATATTTTTGCATGATTGAGAGCAGAGTTTAGAATTTACCTCAGATGGTAGTTCAGTGGAGGAGACATTTGATGTGTCTTCCATTAGAGCTTGATTTTGAAATTCTTCCTCTGTCTGATCACTCCAGTCAAACACATTGTCTTCTTGGGAGACAAGTGCTGTTGATGATGATGTCTGATTGGGCTGTGAAGTTCTTGATGACTGTTGACCTTGAGATCTACATTCTCTGGCAAAGTGACCAAGCTTATGACATTTATAGCATTCAACTTTTGATTTATCAAAAGCTGGTTTGCCTTCTGTTCTGGCTTGAAAGTTGGTCCTTCCAGTTCTTTTAAGAAACCTTTTGGCTCTCATGGTCAGCATTGCATGTTGCCACTTTAAATCCATCTCTTCAAGATCATCTGGATGAATTTGTTCCAAGTCCTCAACATTTAGAGCAAATAGTCCATCATTGGCAACAAAAGCCTCATAGTGAACTTCAGTAGAATTGCCATCACCACCTGAAAAGGAATCACTGCTATTAGATTTATCAGAAGACAGAAGAGCAGTATTATGATTATAAGAAAAAGATTTCTTTTTAGCATCAATCTCAGTTTCAAACACTCTCAAACTGTTGTACAGATCATCCAGTTCTATCTCATCAAGAGTGTCTTTTGTTCTCCATTGGGCAGCATAAACTGTCCATTCTTCTCCAAGAGATCTGAGAAACTTTCTGTTGACTTCATCTTGATCCAGGCTGACTTTTGCACTTTCTAATTCACTTATCAGTTTGTTGAACCTGTCAAAGATTTGAGTAAGGTTTTCATTCTTGCCACCAGAAAAGTTCTCATACTGCTGTTTCAAAAGATCCTTTTGATTTCTCTTGGTACTGGCATTACCAGCAAATCTTTTCTCTAAAGCATTCCAAAGAGAATGAGCAGTATAGAACTTTTTGAACTGATGTTGATAAGCATTAGGAATGGCTATTTGTAAAAGTGTAAGAGCTTTTACTTCATTCATTCTAGCCTTCCTTTCAAGTTCAGTTTTTGGAGGGGTTTTGACTGGTTTTCCCTCATCATCAAGTTCTGGATCAACTACAGGAGGAAATTCAACAGCTTCCCATATGGCATAGTCAATAAATTGGATATGCTGTTGAATCCTGAGTTTCCACATCTCAAACTCAGTGGGCTTGAGCATAGGCACTTTGAGTCCCTGCCCAGATCCACTGCTGTTATTTTCAAATTCCATAGCAAAAAGACTAAAAATTTAAAGAAAGTTTTCGACTTTGAAAAACAAAGAACGACCTGTGGCTCTGATACCACTTGTCAAGATCTAAAACTGAATAACCAAGACTAACTGATTTGAATTTATCAGAGTATAAATCAATAATCTTGCTTTGAATCAAAGTTTAATTAAGAAGTTTGCGGAATAACACTTAATTATTTTAACAAAAACTTTCAGAATCAATAATGCATAAAACACAAGAAGTAGTAAAGACTGTTTGTATTGCTGAATTCAATGATTACAATCACCTCTAATCTGTTTGATTAGACGAAGAACACAGACTGTTCTTAGGGTTTTACAACCTTAGAGGCTTATGAAAACTTAATCAACAAAGCAATTACAGACTCAAATATGCAGAAAACTCCTATACAATAGAAAGACCTATTCTATGTATTTATATTGCTTCTTGATATGTTTCCTTGACGAACCATGACTTCTCTGATAGTAGATATGCTGGAATCTTTGAGTATATATCTTTTCCTGAAAATCAGCACTTTCTGTTTATGAAACTGTTGAGCAGCTTGAATCACTTGACAGCATGAACAGAGCAGCTCGAGTTGATTTACTCTGGCAGCTTGAATTTTTACACTGGCAGCTCGAGTTTCTTCAACTAGCAGCATGAACTTTGGATTTACATATAAACTCTACTAACAGTTTGAGCAGCTTAACTAACAGCTTGAATCTACTTAAACTATTTCCCAACACTTCTCATCAGTGTATAGTTTGTATGTGTTTCTAACTGTGCTCAAATTTTCTTTTTTGGTGCAAAGTGCTCAAATGAAGAAAACCCAGAAAAACCAAAAAAACTTGAAAAGATAACCAAAGAAAAACGAGGATATATTTCACTACCATCTATTCATCTTCATCACTTAATCGTACGCCACTGTAAATATAAGAACATAGAGAATGAGAGGAGTGAGAGAGAGAAAGAACACTTTGAACCCCCTGCTATCAAAAGGTTGAAATAATTTGGTAAAAAGAAGATCATGGAAAAGTGGGAAACATTAGTATGAGAGAAAAGTTTTGGAGTGTTGTGTAGAATTAAAATTTGGAGCCATATTATATTATATAAAATTAGAAATAAAAATTGAGAATCTGGTACAATTTTATATCGTTGATAATTGATTATGAGTTAGACCAAATTATTTTTAAATCAAAATTATCGATCAAATCCTTAATCCATGACTAGTGGTTCAAAATCCTTCATTCTTGACTAAATAGAAGTGTATTCTTAACATTTAAACGAAAGATTGTTAAATTTAACTGATTCTCTTAAGTTAATTTTTAATTTCTTTCTCACTAGAAAAGTTAACGTTCATTTATCGCCGAAGTTTGCATTTACGTTACATTTCTGGTTTTCCCAAACCGAAAGATCTTTTCCATCAACACAGGGTGCCACCAGCAGAGAGATGTTATGGATCTGCCACTTGAAACTACCATCTACCCATAAGTGTGTTCTTACCATTTGAGTTATAGATCTATCTATAATAATAATTTTACTTATAGAAAGGTTGTTTATTCCTGTTTTAGAAGGTTGTTTAAAGTATTTTTGGTCTAATGGTTATGCCTTGGCTTTGGTTCTCATGGGTTTTAGAAAAGATGCAAAATTGGTTTTAATGTTTTTTAGTAAAATACAAGTGCCTGGAAAGATGCATATTGGTTAATAAGAGGATGATATGCATATATATAGCCTTGACATGTTATCATATGAGTAATGTACACTTTAAAATTTCCACCAAAGTTAACTATCATGGGAATTAGCTCCTCTCTTGAAATCAAAGCTTATGGGAAGATGGTAGTTTGATTCACCCAATTCATCAAGAAATCATATAATTGTGTTCAAGACATCCAAAGGAACAAGAATCCGTCCATGGTTCCAAGAAAATCACAACTTAAATTCATCACGTATGTGTGTTGTATGGAGCTACCGCTAGACAGAATGGTCAAATTAACTGTAGGTTGGTGGCATAAAACTATCAAATTAATCATCAAAACTTAAATGTCAAATTAATCATCTGCAAGTTGGTAATTAGTGCTTAATTGGAACTATATAGTGTAAATAGGGAGGAAGGCAGTAAGTCCGTGACCTCCTAGAATTAGTTTCGGTGTATGTATGGGTCAGGTAAGGAGACCGAGACTTGTAGTATGCATGACTGTGAGTAGTCCGAGACTTGCATGTGAGGATAGTGAGCCTGAGACTTGGTCTCGGGGTGAAGATTATTTTCTTGGGGAAGGAAAACCACTATCAGCTCGTAATCTGATTGAACTCTCTTTAGAACTCCTACGCTGCGTTCTAAAAACTTTTTTAACGGTGGAAATGAAAGGAAATGAAAGGAAATCAAGAAAAATGAAATTTGTTTGTGTTCTTTTTGTTTTTTTAGGATGGAAAAGAAGTGTAAAGGAATGAAATTCTTGGTGATTTTCACTCTATAATTTCCCTCCCAAAATTTGGAAGAAACCAAGGAGTGGAAAAATATCTATTTTCTAATGACTATTATACCCTTTAAAAGATTAAATATAACCATTCATTTTTTTCATCCTTGTTCATCCCCACATGCTTCTTCCCCTGCAGAACACAGCTTCTTCCCCTAGAGAACACAACGCTGGTTCTTCTTCCTGTAAGTAATAGTGTTGCTGGTTTTTTTGCTGCTGCTAGTTGGATCCTTTTAACATGTACATCATATGATTTGCAATAAGTTGCTTCAGTTTGTTTCATCTTGTTTTCTCTTGATTAATTGCTCAACTTGTTTGACATTCCATTATACTACTTAAATTTATTTCTTCCAACAAAACTATGAACACCTTATAATTTGTTTTATTTGGGTTTAAGCAGACCGATAATAAATTCATCAATGGTGAAAACATGATTCTGAACAAACAAAAAGAAAACGTAATGTATTGCAGCAATTTTTCATATAAAGTCAAAAACACTTCTAATTTATTTGCATATTAAATAGAAGAAATACTAATATGTAGAAGTGTTTATAGACTATTATGGTATGCCATAAAATATAAACACAGTGAAAAACATCCTAGTGTTAATTCATTTGTATATGTTACTAGATATACAATGGATGGTGGCATGCATCCTTTCATGAGAAATCAACAATTAGCGGTGGTTCACTTAGTTTGCTTATTGGTGGCGTATATTACATAACGTAGACTTCATTATGAAAATGTTGTGAGTTTGCCTACACGAGATATGAGATTGCATAGACAAAGAGTACGAGAAGAAATATTATTAAACCTGTCAACAAGTGGAAGATGTCGTGAACTTATTCACATGAGTGAAAATGCATTTATGATATTAAGTGAAAAGTTAAAGCATGAGGGTGACCTTCGACCAACTCGACGTATGTCAATTGAAGAACAAGTTACTCGATTTTTACATATTGTAGGAAATGATTTAAGGAATCGTTTTGTCTCTTGGATTTATCATTGCTTCGGTTCAACGACAAGTCGGCATTTCCATAGAGTTTTGGATGCAATTATATTATTACAAGATCAATATCTCCAACAACCCACTTCCATTTTCAAAGACTGTACAGGGAAATCGATGGAACCCATGTCCGCGTAAGAGTGCCTAGTAAAGTGTAACATCCTCAATTTTAATATAATATTTAAACTACTAATTATACTTTTAACCAATAATCTGAGTGATTTATTTACGATAATCGAAATGTAAGAATTTATATTCTTAATCATTAAAAGGGGATACATGTGTACTAACTGTACTTTACGAAACTATAAATAAATAAATGAGACTTACATATATTCGAGTTAGTGGAATTCATACATTGTTATATTAACTTCTTCAACTTATTAAATCTTCAAATGAATTTCAATTTAAATATTTTAATTATGATTATTATAAGATTATTAGCCACATACTTTGCTTACTTGTACCTTGTGCTTAAACCTTATTACTTGACAATTTTACGCATAAATATGAGGCATTTAAGCCTTGTGTACAAGAGCCTAGAGCTATATGTACAATTGATTTAAGCATGTTTGGGAAAGGAAACTAAACCTTGTGGTTAATATACTAAATATGAGACCAAAGGGGCTAATGTGAAAATTTTTGGCCAATGAAAGGGGGAATTGATCCCCAATCGTGACCCTCTTCTCACTTCTTCATTTTCTAAAATCTGCACACATACATAATTCAAGAAAAGCTCCAGCTAGGGTGAGAGAGGAATTCGTATATATTGGCTTGATGACCTCCGAATCTTGGAGCAACTAAAGTCAACAAACTCAAGGTATGATTTTCCTTTCCATCATATGCTCTTCCTTTTTTCCTTTCATAGCTTGAGTAGCAATTATTCAAAAAGGATGGAGAGTTGAAGGTCTTGATGAACTAAAGAGCTTTAGTAGTACAATAGACAATTGATTGTATGAATTCTGGAGTAGTAAACTCCATGAAAGCATGAATTTAAAGAAAATGATATTCGTAAAAATATTGAATTGGATGGAGTTTTGGAGTGATTCAATCATGTGTTTATGTTAAAATGAGTTAGTATATGTTTATATGTATCAAATATATCATAAAATGAAGCCTTGAAGTGCTTTTGAATGTTAAAAATGAGTTTGGAACGGAAGAGTTACGAGCAGAGGCTGAAAAATCGTCATTCTGCAGTGCAGGGCTGAGGAACTCGCCGAGTTCATGTATGAACTCGCCGAGTTAACACCATATGGGCCACTTTTTACAAAATAAAAATTGTATCCCTATGTGTCCTCTTCGTCTGGGCTTTTGAATCACCTAAATCCGAGTTCGTATGAAAAAATTATGGTCAAAATACGAAAGTAATACGAGTCGAACCCGGTTCACCCGAAACACTTATTTTAAGCCCTATAATGATACTATAAAATGATGAGATCATTTTATAATCCTATAATACTTGAATTAACGTTTAACATCGACCAAAAGTCTATAAAACTCAATAAGAGTCGTATCAGTGTCGATAAATTCGGAAACTTAAACCGAAAACGTTTAAACACTTCAATTAACTTCCAAACCTTATGATATATTATTATAAGCTAATGAATACTTTGAACATCATTATTTAATAGGTTTGGAGCTCGAAGAAATATCGGTTATCGGTTCGAGGCGTTAAGTGGCCTTATTGGCCGTATTGAGCCTTCAGGGCTATTATAGCCTATTGTACTGTGAGTTCTAGCATTGATGTGTGTGTTGCATACATAATTACATGTTTACTTTTATTTATGACATTGTGCATATCTATTTGGCAGCATCCTCTTATATGATGCATTGCACTGGTTTTATTATACTGCCCTAGTTGGCAGTTTGTTATTTGATCATGGCCTATGGCCAGCATACCTCGTTTGATACCTTTCATTACGTATATTAACCTTCATGTTATGCTTGAATATCGTTCATTTCATGTTTCACATGATTACACTTGATTACCCATTGTGAGCTATGCTCATTTATCATTGGCCTCACTGGATATCCAGATTATCATTATTATTATTAAACGCCTTACTTTGTGTTTGTGCGTATAAATTCCTATTCCGCAATGAGCTCGCGGGTAGGTGGCCGGACATGGAAGCCGGTTGGAGTTGCGCAGCTGGACATGGATTCACAGCTGGGGCAACGGCGGGTAGCGGGTCATGCACCGCAACCTATGCAAATTAATGGGCTATGCCCACATCATTTTTATTAAAAGATATTGCACTTGTCATTTCATAATCATTTTATCATTTATACATGTTGTATGTTTTGCACTCCATATCGATCTAGTAACTCACTTAGCAAATTTTATTTGCTAACCCCTCACTTTTATATACCTCAGGTGGATTAGTAAAGGCAAGGTGATTGCTGACACCGGTCCTAGAGTTTAAACGGACCGTATTTGAAGCCTTGACTTTTGGTGAAGGTTAACTTAATATTTTGATACTTTCGGGTAGTCTGTCTACCAACACACTTAGATGTGTACGTATAGACACCTAATGTCTTTGATGAATGATAGTTGTTGTAACTATTTAGAATTATCTTGTAAATTTACTTTACATTCCAAATCATGGTTTATAACTAAACAGGGATATTGACCTCGTGCGAACGGGTCATGCCCAATTTTCTTTAAAAACCATGTTAATTATGATTAATCTACTGTAACCCCATTTTTATTATATTACGTTGATATGGGTGTTTTATAAAGATGCCCCAAGATATCATGGTCGCAAGGGATACCCGACGCTAAATGTGTTGCTGAATGTACATTTGATTTAAAGTTTGCATATTATCTGAGCGGTTGGGACGGCACAACATCAGACTCAAGAATAGTGAAAAATGCAATAACTAGAGATGATAAGTTGGTCATTCCCGAAGGTAATATCTTGCATATGTGACATGTGGGTTCAAAGTTCTCTTACACACTTAATTTATTACGTTTATAGGTAAATATATATTCTATGTAGTTAACTATAAATACTGTTGGGAAATAGTTTAAGTATACTCAAGCTGTTAGTTAGACTTCTCATACTGTTAGTAGAATTTCTGTGTAAGTACAAAGTTCATGCTGCTAGTTGAAGAAACTCGAGCTGCCAGTATAAAAGTTCAAGCTGCCAGAGCAAAATAACTCAAGCTGCTCAGTTCATGCTGCCAAGTCATTCAAGCTGCTCAACAGTTTCATAAACAGAATGTGCTGATTTTCAGGGAAGATATCTACAAGAAGATTCCAGCATATCTACTATCAGAGAAGTCATAGTCCTTCAAGGAAACACGTCCATAAAGCAATATAAATAGACAGAAGATTGTATAGAAGATATACGCATAGAATAAGAGTTTTCTGCATATTTTGAGTCTGTAATTGCTTTATTGTTCAAGTTTTCTTAAGCCTCTAAGGTTGTAAAACCCTAAGAACAGTTTGTGTTCTTCGTCTAATCAAAACAGATTAGAGGTGATTGTAATCAGTGAATTCAGCAATACAAACAGTCTTGATTACTTCTTATGTTTTATGCTATTATTGATTCTGAAAGTTTTTGTCAAAATAATTAAGTGTTATTCCGCAAACTTCTTAATTAAACTTTGATTCAAAGCAAGATTATTGATTTATACTCTGATAAATTCAAATCAGTTAATCTTGGTTATTCATAATTTTCATAAGTTATAGATCCTGACAAGTGGTATCAGAGCCACAGGTCGTTCTTTGTTTTTCAAAGTCGAAAACTTTCTTTCAAATTTTTAATCTTTTTCAATGGAATTTGAAAATAGCAGCAGTGGATCTGGGCAAGGACTCAAAGTGCCTATGCTCAAGCCCACTGAGTTTGAGATGTGGAAACTCAGGATTCAACAGCATATTCAATTCATTGATTATGCCATATGGGAAGCTGTTGAATTTCCTCCTGCAGTTGATCCAGAACTTGATGCTGAGGGAAAACCAGTAAAAACTCCTCCAAAAACTGAACTTGAAAGGAAGGCTAGAATGAATGAAGTGAAAGCACTCACATTATTACAAATAGCCATTCCTAATGCTTATCAACATCAGTTTAAAAAGTTTTATACTGCTCACTCTCTTTGGAATGCCTTAGAGAAGAGGTTTGCTGGTAATGCAAGTACCAAGAGAAATCAAAAGGACCTCTTGAAACAGCAGTATGAAAACTTTTCTGGTGGCAAGAATGAAAACCTCACTCAAATCTTTGACAGGTTCAACAAACTGATAAGTGAACTGGAAAGTGCAAGGGTCAATCTGGATCAAGATGAGGTCAACAGAAAGTTTCTCAGATCTCTTGGAGAAGAATGGACAGTCTATGCTGCACAGTGGAGAACAAAAGACACACTTGATGAGATAGAATTGGATGATCTATACAACAGTCTAAGAGTGTTTGAGACTGAAATTGATGCTAAAAAGAAATCCTTTTCTTATAATCACAACACTGCTCTTTTGTCCTCTGAAAAATCTAATAACTGTGATTCTTTTTCAGGTGGTGATGGCAATTCTGCTGAAACTCATTATGAAGCTTTTGTTGCCAATGATGGATTATTTGCTCTAAATGTTGAAGACTTGGAACAAATCCATCCTGATGATCTTGAAGAGATGGATTTAAAGTGGCAACATGCAATGCTGACCATGAGAGCCAAAAGATTCCTGAAAAGAACTGGAAGGACCAACTTTCAAGCCAAAACAGATGGCAAACCATCTTTTGATAGATCAAAAGTGGAATGCTATAAATGCCATAAGCTTGGTCACTTTGCCAGAGAATGTAGATCTCAAGGTCAACAACCATCAAGGACTTCACAGCCCATCCAAGCTTCCTCATCAACAGCACTTGTCTCTCAAGAAGACAATGTGTTTGACTGGAGTGATCAGACAGAGGAAGAATTCCAAAATCAAGCACTGATGGCAGAAACCTCAAATGTCTCCTCAACTGAACTACCATCTGAGGTAAATTCTAAACTCTGCTCTCAATCATGCAAAAATATGGTTAAAAAGTACAGAGATCATAATGAGAGCATGTGCAAAACTCTAGCTAAGATGGAAGAAAGGAGATATGAATATATGCAAGCCATAGAAGATCTGGAAAAACAGATCAATGACTATAAGGATAATGAGCTTCAAATGGGGTATGATAGAAACTATCATGAATGGGAGAAAAAGGAACTCAATAAGAAAATAGAATCTTTGAATAAAAAGGTAGAAGAAACTGAACAGAAGGTGTTTGAGGCTAATGAGAAACTGAACTCTGTTAACATAGATTTAGGTAACTTCAAGTTAGCAAATCAAAAGCTAGAACACCTAATGGAAGTTCAATTCAAAGATAGAGTCAAATCTCAGGTCAATCCCAAAGAAGGAATAGGATACAGAGCTACTCCACCTCCATATAATAACAAGTACATTCATCCAATGAGTGAAGTTGCTGATAGACTTGTCAATGAACCATTAGATGAGTCTATGACTATTGTAGATCCTATCCTTGACAGCAGTCCTGAACCAAAGGAAGATAAGAGTCAAAATAGAGACTGTGACACAAAGAGTGCACCCATAGAAGTCAAAGTTCCCAGTAAGAAAGGAAAAGAGAAGATGAGTGTATGCAATGCTACTCCACAAGTTTCTGTACATTCTAACTGTAACACTGCATCTTCATCAAAAGGAACTAAAAGAGGTAAAACTGTTTCTATCTGCACATGCCAAAAGCATGGTGTTCAAAAGTTTCCTAAACAACAGCAGGTAAGAGGAAACCAGAGAAACAAGAACCAGAAATTGACAGAAAAGTCTGGTGTTCCAATTCAAACTGTCAAAAGATGCTTTCACTGTGGAAGGAAGAATCACTTAGCTAAGGATTGTTTTTACAAACCAGCTGTTGCAAAACAGCCTGTGCATCACACAAAATCAAATCCTAAACAGGCAAAGCCCTCAAAAGTGAAACCTTCCACAGCAGCTCCAAAGAGAGCAGTTGATCACAGATTCTCAAAAGTTAATAAAAAACAGTCCACACATCAAAAACAAGTTTTGGCAAAGCCTAAATCAAGTTTTAAACAAATATGGTGTGTCAAGGACAAATCTGTTGCTCAAACTGCTAATGCAAAAGATCAGACTGCTAAGTCAAAATCTGATGCTGGTAGTGCAAAAAGTGAAACTGTTAGCACTACTAACACAGCTCAAGCTGCTGGGCACCAAACTGGAGCTGCTAGTGAATCATCTGAGACTGTCAGAAGAAAAGATGATCAAAATAATTGGATACCTCATATCATCACTAAATACTCTCCAAAGACTCCATCAGTAGATCTCACCAAATACAAGAAGTCAAAAACAGTTTTTAGTTATGTCAATGTACAAGGCCAACCCAAAACCAATTTGGTTTGGGTTTACTCCACTACTAACTAAGCTGTTATTTGTGCAGGGCAACCACAGGTCTCCTCATAGGACAAGATGGCATCTGGACAGTGGATGCTCTAGGCACATGACAGGCAATTCTGAATGCTTGTCGAATTTCAAAGGATTTGATGGAGGTTTTGTTGCGTTTGGAGGCAACTCAAAAGGAGGTTTCAATGTTCACCAAAGGATTCTCACTTGGTTGCTGTTAAGAGAATTTTCAGATACCTTAAAGGCCAACCACATTTAGGCCTCTGGTATCCCAAAGACTCTCCTTTTGAACTAACTGCATATTCTGAC
This sequence comes from Centrapalus pauciflorus, assembly GCA_020465985.1. Lineage (NCBI taxonomy): Eukaryota > Viridiplantae > Streptophyta > Magnoliopsida > Asterales > Asteraceae > Centrapalus > Centrapalus pauciflorus. Next base: position 185,745 of record JAANYP010006967.1, on the reverse strand, counting down.
AGTGACTATGGTGGTTGCAACATTGACAGAAAATCCACAACTGGTGGATGTCAATACTTAGGAGCAAGACTGGTCTCTTGGCAATGCAAGAAACAAACAACTGTCTCCACATCATCCACTGAAGCAGAATACGTAGCAGCTGCAAGCTGCTGCTCCCAGGTAATGTGGATTCAAAATCAGCTAAGAGACTATGGTATGAATTTCTTATCCACTCCTATTTATATTGACAATTCAAGTGCCATTAGCATTGTGCAAAACCCAGTGAAATTCCCCAAAACCAAGCATATAGAAATCAGATTTCACTTCATCAGAGATTGTAATGAAAAGAAGTTAATCCAAGTTACCAAAATACATACTGATGATCAGCTAGCTGATCTATTTACAAAACCTTTTGATGTAGGAAGGTTCACTTTCCTAATATCAAACATTGGTATGGTAAACATGGATTAATTGATTTTTATTATTATCAACTCAATATGCTAATTTAAGGGGGAGACACTGTTCCATTGAAAATCTGCACAAATTTACACTAACAGCATGAGTCTTTTCTCATGCTGCTAGTTCATTTTCTCGGACTGCTAGTTATTTTCACTTGATCTGTCAAAGTGTGCAGGGTATTTAGGTAATTTCCCAAATGTGTGCGCGGGACCTAACCTTTTCGAAACCTTTAAAGGTCCCAGTTTCGTTCAGTTGTAACTACCAGTTACATATTCTTCTTCCACGGCCTTCTGCTTTCTCTCTGAACGATACACACATTCTTTTCAAACCCTAAACCCCAAACCGTCGTTTCTTGACCAATGGAGTTCGTAAAAGAGCACAATTGCCTCCCATACACCCTGAAACACACTGACCTTGAACCGTTCCATGAGATGATGGACTTCCTCAGGCACTCCCATATACACTATGCACTCAATATTGACCTCACTATATACATATCTCATATTGAGCAATTCTGGAATCATGCCTATGTTCAAACCATCAATGGAGTGCCTACCCTGACTTCCAAAATCGATGGTACTACCATCAATATCACCGAGGAGTCCTTCAGACATCATCTGCATCTTCAAGATGCCACAGGTATAAAAGACCAATCTCTTACTGCTTTACACTTTGGTCTTCAAAATATTGGATATAGGGGTCCTGCTGATTCTTTTACTTTCTTGAAAGCACATTTTTCTCCTAAATGGAAATACCTTGTGCATATTATTCAGCAATGTTTAAGCCCCAAAAGAACTGGTTGGTCCGAATTTTCTTCAAATATTGCCACTGCCTTAGTGTGCTTTTCTACTGGCCAACAGTTCAATTTTTCAAATATGATCTTTCAAGGAATGTTAAGGCATCATTCCTTGAAGCATGGGAAATTTTTGATGTATCCTCGATTTTTGGCAAAAATAATTGCACACACCTGCACTGCTTCAAATTTACATAAGAGGATATATGTTTCCCATAGGCACTCACTATCTTCAATCAAAAGGCTGATAAAGCCAAGTGCCAATTTTGTTAGCATTGATGCTCCATTGCCCTCTGCAATGATGAACATCATCACAAGAAACAGAGGAGAGGGGCCTGAGCAGACACAGCCCAACATTACTGCTTCAACCCCAGGACCCCAACCCACTCCTCATGATACAGATATTCCCTCTGATCCTTTTGTACAGCCCAAACGCCCACTCAGATACTTATATAAAAGGAAAAGGGGACCAGGAGCTCCTTTCTCCTCCTCCCCTAGACAAGAGCCATATATCCCTGTGCAGGAGGATCCTTCTTCACAGAATATCCAAAGGGAACCAATTGAGGACACTCCCAACCTCAATCAGGAGGTGAACATCTCTTCTGAGACTGTTCATATGGGTTTTGTGGCTGGCACTACTGATGTCTCTGCACAAGAGGCACAGGACAGGGCCAACATCTCTAAGACCACACCCATGGCAACAGCAAGTGTGCAAACACGAGCTGGAAGTCCCCAGTACCAAGAAAAGAGGGGCCCAGAGGTTTCTACTTCTGGTGTTAATGTCAGTGATAGACCACAAACACCCCTGGTGTTATCTGATCTTGAGACTAGCCTGCAACTGATGCTCTTAACGGATCCAAAGCTGAAACCTGTTGTAACAATGTTGGAATACCAAATGTCCATCATTGCTGCACAGGGGGCACAAATTTATGCACTCAAACAGGCAGAAGCTGCTCACAATCAGAAACTGGCTAATCTACACAAAGGGTTTACTCTTTGTGGAAATAAGCTCATCAAACTAGAGCAGTTGATTCAAACCCATGTGGCAAAGGTTGTAGGTCCTTCTGACCAAACCAATGCTTCCAAAAAGGGGGAGAATCAGGAAGTTCCTGAACCAGTCCAAGCAGCTCCAACACCAACAGTCCAAGCAGCATCAACAGCTCCATCTTCTAGGCTAGCAGTCCCAACAGCTTCTCAAGCTGTTAGCCTAGAAACTCAAGCTGCTTCTACAAGAGCAACTGGAGTTGTTATAAGAGAAGGCATTCAAGCTCCATCCAGTTCAGTCCAACCTACATCTTCTGCTACAAAAGATAAGGGCAAGGGTATTCTGATTGAGTCTCCAAAGCACAAATTTTCTACCAGAGAAGCCCAGATTGCCTTTGATGCTGAGATTGCCAGAAAGTTAGCAGAAGAACAAGATCAGGCCTTAGACCAGCAAACCCATGCCCCAATGCAAGATGATGAAACCTTAGGAGATTACCTAAGAGGGTTTGTGGTCAAGCAAGGTGAAAGGAAGAGGAAGATGCCAACTGGGCATACCAAGGCTGAAAATAGAAGATTCTTGATCAATTTTGCCGTTGCAGCAGACATTCCAAAGAAAATTGCTCAGTCCATGAGTACTGAAAGGCTGCAGGAAATACATGATAAAGAAATGGAGAAAAGAAAGAAAACAAGAGTCTCTTCAGCAGTTCAGCCAGTACCAAAAGTTCAACCGTCCCAATCAGTCCAACCATCAACAAAACCAGTCCAAACTGAAGCTGCCAGTGCACCTGCTCCCACTGATCAACCTACTGTTTCTGTTCCATCATCTGTTAAGAGGGTGATCTTTCAGCACCATTTGCAAAAAGCTATGGAAATAGAAAAGTTGATTGATCAACATGACTTCACAAAGCCAGAAATCAACTACTGGTTTGCCAGGTCTCTGGATGAAAGAAATATAAGGGTCAAGTTTGTGATAAGGAGAGAATCTGGACCAGAAGAGGAGTATGATACATTCTGGCAGATGGTCCATAAGCTGACCAGGGATGAACTAATAAAGATGTACCACATAGGGTCTGTTTCTCAAGTCAGATCTGATCTTCCACAAGTAAAACAACTCATCAGAGATCTAAGTTCAGTTGCTGATGCTGAATTTGCAAGAAAAGAAGTGGAAGATGCTGAGAAGAAAGGGAAGCAGATCAAGGAAGTACATATTTTTGTCAAATCCAGAACCTACAGAATCACATTCAAAGATGGATTTGGTATTTTCTTCAATCTCGAGTTTTATAATTTTTCAAAAGATATGCTGCTTCAAATAAAATCAGTTAGGATATCTTGTGATAAAGAAGAGATGAAGAGAGAATTTTTGAAGGCTATAGATCAGAAGCTTGCACAATTGTAAGTTTTTGAAAGCCTTGGTTTGTAAATAACAGTTTACTTTTTCATTTCCTTATTTGTATAGAACTTAAAGTCTTGTATAAAGAATTTAAGTTAGGGGGAGATTGTTGGGAAATAGTTTAAGTATACTCAAGCTGTTAGTTAGACTTCTCATACTGTTAGTAGAATTTCTGTGTAAGTACAAAGTTCATGCTGCTAGTTGAAGAAACTCGAGCTGCCAGTATAAAAGTTCAAGCTGCCAGAGCAAAATAACTCAAGCTGCTCAGTTCATGCTGCCAAGTCATTCAAGCTGCTCAACAGTTTCATAAACAGAATGTGCTGATTTTCAGGGAAGATATCTACAAGAAGATTCCAGCATATCTACTATCAGAGAAGTCATAGTCCTTCAAGGAAACACGTCCATAAAGCAATATAAATAGACAGAAGATTGTATAGAAGATATACGCATAGAATAAGAGTTTTCTGCATATTTTGAGTCTGTAATTGCTTTATTGTTCAAGTTTTCTTAAGCCTCTAAGGTTGTAAAACGCTAAGAACAGTTTGTGTTCTTCGTCTAATCAAAACAGATTAGAGGTGATTGTAATCAGTGAATTCAGCAATACAAACAGTCTTGATTACTTCTTATGTTTTATGCTATTATTGATTCTGAAAGTTTTTGTCAAAATAATTAAGTGTTATTCCGCAAACTTCTTAATTAAACTTTGATTCAAAGCAAGATTATTGATTTATACTCTGATAAATTCAAATCAGTTAATCTTGGTTATTCATAATTTTCATAAGTTATAGATCCTGACAAATACTATCATGTTATAGGTAAATATTATCTGGTTGATGGTGGTCTACCTAGGGCTGTTCAAAAATATCCGAATCCGAGCATCCGATCCGATAATCCGAAAATCCGATCCGAAATTATCCGAATTTTCAGACTATCCGAATTTCGGATATCCAAAATTCGGATAATCCGAAAATTCGGATTCGGATAGCAAGTTCATGATTTTTCGGATAATCGGATAATCCGAAATTAATTTTTATAAAAACCTGAGTTTTAGACTTTTTAGTGCTGGGCCTTTGATTTCTTTGAGTTCCATCATGTTTTAGGCTAATAAAAAAAGCCCAAACTGATAAAGGCCTTAAAGATAAAAAAAATACATCCAAAAGAAAACCCTACGCTCCATGGCTCCATGCTTCTTCCCCTTTCACCACTTCACGATCTCCTTCTGCATGAACACGGCTGTGTGCGACCGAGTGTGGACGAGGACGAGTGGCCGAGTGGTGGTTCTAGTGGACGGTTTGCTTCTCGGGCTCACGGCGGCTGTTGGCGTGCTGTTGTGTCTTCTGTCGCTGGATCAATAAGAGCCTGGAGCCGTGCGATTTTATGGAAGATCAAAAACAGATGTGTATTGGCAAGAACTAAAAAGAGGGTTGATCATAAAATCACTCCTCATCGTCATCGTCATTTAGGGTTTATAGGGAGAAGAAACCTTAAAATAGAAAATTTCGATCCGTTTGGAAATTCGGGTCTAGAAGTGAAGCTGAGGAAGCTTGTACCTTGTGCTAAAACGATGGACGCATGCGGTTTGTTGTGTTGTCTGCTCTCTTTTTTTCTAGATCTGGAACATTGAATCTGAATGTTGTCTTCTAATATTCTTTTCTACTTGTTCCATTAATCCATTATAGATACTTAATTAATTGTTTATATAAATTATGGATCTGAATGTTGTTTTCTTGGATGAATGTTGTTTTCTTATATAAATTTTTGGATAATTGTTGTTTTCTTGGATGAATGTTGGTTTCTTATATAAATTTCGGATTTTCGGATACTATCCGAATCCGTATCCGAAATTTCGGATATCCGAAAGTTCGGATACGGATTCGGATAGTATTTTCAACTATCCGAAATTCGGATATCCGACTATGAACAGCCCTAGGTCTACCCCAAAACACTTATAGAACCTTATGGAGGTGTTAGATATCATTTGAAAGAGTATTCATCTCGTGCACCTCAAAATCCAAAAGAATTATTCAATCTTCGTCATTCATCGTTAAGAAATGCTATTGAACGACCAATTGGTGTCCTAAAGAAAAAAATTCCTATAATTGGGAGCACAATGAAACCATTTTACTCGTGTGAAACACAATCTGACAACTTTTTGGCATATAGTATCCTACACAACTTTTTGCTTGATGAAGATCGTTACAAAGAACTTGAAGATGAAGTGTTAGATGATGTGTTAAATGCAACTCAAGAAGAAGAATCCTATAGTTCAAGAGACATCGATGATAGAGGAGAACAAATAAGAAGCTCGATTGCAAATGAAATGTGGAGTGATTATTTGTTGTACCCAAACAATGAAATTAATATGTCTAATTAGTTGTTTAGTATTGTATGGTACTATTTCAATCTATGTAGCTAACTATGAAATTAATCTATGTTGTTTAGTATTGTTAATATAGTTAACTCTGCAGTATTTGACGATGAGCAAAAAGGAAAAGGATGGAAATACTTCTACGAGAGAAAATTTTACATGGACCCCCTCAGATGGATGATGCATTCATCGAGGCTATGCTAAACGAACAAGATAAATGTAGCATAGTAGATGGAACTTTTACTTCACAGGCTTACGCCAATATGATAGATGAGTTAACTACAAAGCTTAACAAGTGTATCAACAAAAACCATTTGAAGAATCGTTTGAATACACTTAAAGACCATTTTGCCCAATGCAATGATATATTCCGTGGAGTTTCTTTAAAGATTTGCTTGGAACCCTAAGACAAAGTTATTTGAAGCAGAAAAAGAAGTTTTGAAGAAGCTGATAGTTGTATGTATCTTTTTCTTAAATTTATAGTTAATAGTTTTATGTATGATGCATTTTATAACACTATTATTTTTATTTTATTAATAGGAAAAGCCAGATGCCATAAAGTGGAACACAAAGCAAGTTTCTAATTATAATGAACTGTTAGAATTATTTGCTAAAGATAGAGCAACCGGTGTTGCAGCTTGAACCGCCAAAGAAAGGAGGAACCGAACGAAAAGCAACCCTGAACCAGTAATAGAAACAATTGATGGAATCGATCAATTGTTATCTACTAATGAGATAAGTCTGTAGAACTTTAATACCACTGAAGATCTTAGGGCTACATATACTATGCCTTCAGCAAAAATGAAGTCCACAAATGAAACCATATCAAAGAGTAAGAAAAGAAAGGCTGAACAAGATACATTCACTGCTATGATTATGAGATCTGTAGACAATGTAGCTGATGCTCTCAGGGAAGGTACAAAGGTATTAAATTCATGAATGTTAGTCATTATACATGGTTTTTATGTTTTCAAGGAAGTTATAAATTTATTAAAAAATTTCATATTTTTTATGGGTGTAGCACCTGATTAGATAGTTGATGCGTATGTTTTTCTAGTGGGAAAGCCAGAAGAAGCAAACGCAATATTTAGTGCTCCTCTTTTCATGAGAATGCCCATTTTGACAAAAATGATGAATGCAAGTCGCTAAAGTAAGAATATTATGTTTTGAGTATGTTGACAAAACTTTCGTCCATACCTTTTTGTTGGTAGTTATTCTAAAAAAACAATTGGTGCATATCTTGTACAAACTTTGGTTGATATCTTGTTGTTGGTGGATATCATTAAATTATGGATTATGATTAGTCTGTTATAGATATCTTTTGTGGTAACTTGTAAAAAGTCAATTTGAACGAGCAGTCATACATGTTCAAATTGTAGTGCTTCATGGTGCCATACATTCATGGTGTTTTATTGTATACGTTGTTGTTGCTATTGTTTTGGGTTAATTTCAACATCATGGTTACATAGTACAAAAGTTGTTGTTGGGGGCATGAAAGACATAGAAGAAGTGAGAAAATCAAGGTGTGTTGTTTCCTTCCCTTTTAAAATTAATTCAGTTTGTGTACATATATGTGATGATGCAAATCTATAGTTTGTTTTGTAACTTTTAAGACATAAGTTATGATATATTTATTGCATATTAGAACTTTAGATATTTAATGGTATGTAGATTTTCATATTCTTTAGACTTAAAAACGATGTATATTTGGTCTTTATAATTTCTGAAATTTTGAATTGGTCATTGTTGTCGTCTTGCTGCTGTAATTGATGTTTTGATGTTGTTGTGCTGTTGTTTGTTGTCTTCTTCTTGTTCTTTTGTTGCTATTGTGTTGTAGTTTTGCTGCTGGTATGTTGTTTTAAGATGCTCATGAAGATGATAAGGGTATAATTGTCAAATTATTGGTTTCCCTCCATTTCCTTCTACTACAAGAACATAATAATAGGTATTTTTTTCATTCCTCTCATTTTCTTTCCATCCAAACCAAGAGCACAAGAAAAAATTTCAATTTCATTTCCCTTCTTTCTATATATTTTTCTTTCTTTCTTTTTCCTCTCCTTTATTTTCTTTCCACCCCTGAGAACTCAGCGTTAATGAAAGCACACTTCTATGTAATGGAGAATACACCTGAAGTTGAGTTGTATATCGAGTAAGTAATACTTATAAGTTCATTGTTTTTTTCTAATTGTACATTATTTTCTACCAACTATAATGTTCATCAATTTGCTTCAGACGACACATGGTCTTTTTAAAAAAAACATCATCCTTGTCAACGACAAGCTTGGCTGGAGAAAGAGCACAGTAAAAATGTTTGGTCGGTGGTTACGAAAGGAGGTAAATTTTTTCTTTCAACTCAAAGTTATTTTATTAGAAAATTACATAAAATTTTCATTGTTAGCGATGAAACTTATCGTCGTAATGAAACTTAGGTCAAGAAAGAGATATTGGCCAATAAAGAAAGCATTTCAGAGATGTTAAGGTGGATTTCACATGGACCGCACACCAACGTTATGAGGTACGATATATGTCACATCAATGGATATCTATATCGTACAAAATCATGAGAAGGTAAAGTTAACCAAAACAGTGGTGTTACCGTACTTGCGACTGACATGCATATAAATGGAGAAGGTGTAACGTATGACCAGAACTTTCACTATGGCATGTTACAAGAGATATGGGTACTAGATTATCATATCAAAAAAATTCCTTTATTCAAGTGTGATTGGGTTGACAATAAAAAGGTGGTCAAACTAGATAGTCTTGGCTACACCTTAGTTGAACTAAATAGATTAAGGCACATTGATGATTCGTTCATTTTGGCGTCACAAGAAAGACAAGTGTTTTATATGAAAAACCAACTAGACAAGAAAAATTCGATTGTGTTCATGATGCCTCCCCAAAACTACAGAGATGCATATGATGACGTCGATGAGGAATTTAGTACTGTAATTTTCTCACAGGACGATAATGTATTACAGTGTGTAGACTCACTTGACTTGGATAATGAATCTCGTAACGATTACTTTCGGTCAGACTATCAGGGTATAATTATACATAACTCCAAACTCCAGATGAAACCTGTGATGATTGCTCAACACGTGTGTGGCTAGATATTTGTTTATCATTTTTGTCACTATTAATCTGAAAATGCATGTTCACTTGATATTTGAATTGCTTAACATTTTTTTGTTCTTTAATTTATGTCAAACATGTGACAACACTCACTATGTGTCTTAATGCATGGGTTCAAAAAAGTTACGACGACTTTTATTATTTTTTAGTTTTTATAGATTTTTTTTATTTGTTGATTTGCTTAATATGCTTTCACTTTTCAAATGACAGTTGCTCTTGCACATGTAGGGATTGAGTCTTCTGATATTACCCAGATCAATTAATAAAAGTTTAGTTTCTTATCTTCATGCTTTTTTATTTTTGTCAATGGGAAATTGGGAGTACTAGAGTAAGATCTTGAAAACAATTGAGGGGAGGGGTGATTTTGAAGGCATCTTTAAACATCCATCATATATCAAATTGAAATTTTTTGGCCTGGTAACTTTGTGTGAGTACATTACTAGTCAACAATAAACTAGTTTTGTTCTTTGATGTTTGTAATTGACAATCAATTTGATTTTTATTTTAAACAACATTATATTTGACAATACACTAGCTTGGTTTTTAATGCTTTTAATTGACAATACATTTACCTTGGTTCCTAATGTTGGTTCTTGATGTTTGTAATTGACAACCAGTTTTATTATTTTATGTGCAGAGTGCTCTTGGTATCATGATTGCCCAAGACTCAAGTTAGACAACAAACTCATCAAGATTTGATAAACTCAAAATTTTGTTTTAGTTTGGCTTGAATAATACAACTTTTTGTATGTTATATGATGGACTGATATGTTTTTAATAGGATTTCAAAGGTGATAAATAGATAATTTGTATTATAATTGTGATTAAACAAGTGAAATGGAATCATGTTGAAGTAGATGGGTCATGCTGATTTTTTTTTAAATATGATGATTTGATATATTTTAATAAGATTTCAATAATGACAAACAATGGATGATATTTATTATAATTGTGATTAAACAAGTAAAATAATTGGATATTTGTTGAAGTAGACGAGTCATGTTGTTTTCTTATAAGCTATGATAGTAGCTGTATTTTGAATATGATTTGAATAGTGATAGGAAGTTAAAAACATATGATTTTGTTATAGTTATTTATCTAAAATAATTGGAATGATACTTGATCAAGTATATGAGTCATGTCAATTTTTCTTTAAAAAGTTAGGTTTTAAAAGATATAAATTAACTCTATATGATTTTTTCACATAAGAGACACATGATTGTTTAGAAAGATATTTAATTATATTTTATAAATAGGATCACTAACATTAAAAATGATAAATAACATGTGATCAAACATATTTTATTTTACCATAACCAATATTTACATTTAGACATAGAAGAAATTAATTTGTCACATTTAAATACTAATTGGTACTACCTCCGTCCCAATTTAAATGTCCATATTTTTATTTTATATTGTCCCAAAATAAATGTCCACTTTCAAAAGTAGATTATAATAATTTATTGGATTCCAATAATAGCATTATATTTGTAATGTAATTATCTTTTTCAAAATATGATTAAATACATAAATAAGGGTAAAATTGTAATTTAAGTATAAAGAAGAAGAATAATTACTCACTTTTCTTAAACTGTGTGTTTTTATCCGGTGGACATTTAAATTGGAAGGGATGGAGTATATGTTTGTTTTCCTAAACTGTAACCATAAATTATGATGGTAAAAAAATTCTTAAACTGTGTCCATTAATTACTTTTAGCTACACAAAACAAATTAAACCATGATCATAAAATACTTATAGTTACAACTCCTTTTTTTATAATGACTATTATTACTTTTAGACACGTATAAAAAAGTAAATTGTCACCTTTAAAAACTAATAGTCTCATATTTGGTTTTCTTAAACTTCTATTAAAAAATACTTATGGTGACATTTTTTTCTTAAAGTGCAACCACTGATTTATTTAAGCTACTCAAAACAAATTATACCGTTACCATAAAATACTTGATGTCATAGTTTTTTTCCTTTTATCATGAATATTGTTTACTTTAAAACACTCAAAAGAAACTAAATCATTAGATATTTATATCATCATAGCGTTTCTTTTATTATAACTATCATTACTTTTAGACACATATTATAAAAAAATAAACTATCACATTTAAATACTAATAGTCATATGTTTCTTTTTCTTAAACCTTGACCAGAAACTACTTACAGTGACATGTTATTTCTTAAATAGTGACCATTGCTTAATTTTAGTCACGAATAACAAATTAAATTTTGAACATAAAATACTTATAGTCACGTCTCTTTTTCTTTTACCATGACTATTGTTTACTTTTAGACACATATAAGAAGGGTTATATGCTAAAAATAGCAACAACTTTTTGTAGTTTTACCGTTTATACCCACATTATTTATTTTTTATCATTAATAGCAACAACTTTTGTATTTTTTACCGATTATACCAACTTTTGACCTGAAAACCTGCTATAGCAGGTTACCATCCATTAATACCAACAACTTTTATCTTTTTACCAATAATAGCAACAACTATATTTTTACCAATAATAACAACGACTTTTAACTTTTTACCAATAATAAAAACATATAAAATTAATTTTTTTCTTTATCTTTAACTAATCATTATTTTAAAAAACTAAATTTATGAAAATCGAAACACAATCAAATAAGTTCATAATCCATTTATTGTTTAAATTTTGTTAGAGATATATCAAATGCAATGTGTGCCTATAAAAGTATAAAAAATATGTTTTTTTTGTGAATATTAAAAAATGAAGATTATTTTGATTAGGGATGAACATGGATCAGTTTTTGGCAAAAACCAAACCGAAACTTCGGTTTCTATATTCAAGAAACCGTTCGGTTTGGATTTTAAACGATTTGATTTTTTGATTTTTATTTCGGTTTCGGTTTTTTCTTTGTCATGGTTTTTAAATTTCAAGTATTTCTTTCTAAAACTATGACAAAGAAAGACCTAAACCAAATCGAAACCCAAATAAAAACCAAAATATCATATCCTTAAAAATCTAAACCGAACGGTTTCTTGAATATAGAAACCGAAGATTCGGTTTGGTTTTTGTTTTTGTTTTTTTTTCCAAAAACCGATCCATGTTCACCCCTAATCAAAATAATCTTCATATTTTAATATAGAAAACACATTTTTTATACTTTTATAGGCATACATCACATTTGATTTATCTCTAACAAAATTTAAACAAAATAATTGATTATGAACTTATTTAATTGTGTTTTGATTTTCATAACTTTAGTTTTTTTAAAATAATGCTTAGTTAATATAAAGAAAAATTTAATTTGATATTTTTTATTATTGGTAAAAAGTCAAAAGTCGTTGCTATTATTGGTAGAAATATAAAACGTTGTTGCTATTATTGGTAAAAAGATAAAAGTTGTTGGTATTAATGGATGGTAACCTGCTATAGCAGGTTTCCAGGTCAAAAGTTGGTATAATCGGTAAAAAATACAAAAGTATTTGCTATTAATGATAAAAAAATAAATAATGTTGGTATAAACGGTAAAACTACAAAAAGTTGTTGCTATTTTTGGCGTATAACCCCATATAAGAAATTAATATGTCATCTTTATATATTAATAGTCACATGTTTGTTTTTTCTTAAAACGTGACCAAAATATAATTATAGTGACATGTTTTTTTCTTAAACCGTGACCATTAATAACTTTTAACCACACAACACATAATAATAATTTGTGATCATTAAATACTTATAGACACGACTTTTTTCTTTAATGATGAATATTATTTATTTTTAGACACTCGTAAAAAACTAAATTGTAATCATAAAATATTTATAGTCACGATAATTTTCTTTTATCATGACAATTGTTTACTTTTAGACACACTTATTCAACTAAATCGTGACCTTAGAATACTTATAGTTATTGATTTTTTTAAACATATGTGGCTAACATATTATACCTTTTGGTCACAAAGGGATTTTCGTGACAATATATCTTAGCTTTATGTTACAACTTATTTATGTGACTAATTATATTCTATGATTTACTCATGTTTAATATAGACTTAGTGGTGTACATTTGGTCACAGAAACAGATTTCTACGACCATAAAATACATAATTATTGTCACGCTTATTAGCCATCACAAAATTTATATAGGTATAAAACAAAAAACCGTGACAAATGATGACATTTGACCATAGTGTTTAGACAGTGACAAGTACTTGTCATGATACTTATGTTATATCGTGGCTAAAGGTGCGAATAAGGTTTGCAATAGTCACAGTTGTTAGCTAAAATGTGGCTAAAACAATACTATAAATTCATAAATGACCCTTTAGCCATGACAATAAGTAAAACAGTGACATGTCAGTCCGGACAAAACAGTGACCATATGTCAATTATGTACTAGTGGTAGTGAATGCATCGTTCATCACATCTAAAGTAGAGGGTTGCACAAGTGAAACTTTCTCCACATATGATAAATGTATGAACTTATATGCTATGGAATGATAGCCTACAATGTGTCTCTCCCAATAATTTGCAAGAAAGAAACTTAATGCAATGAGGTCCTCCAATGTCCTCACAATAAAAAGCTTGCATGTCAAATTAGGGTTTAATTTTTAAGAAAACATAGCTTGTCGTTCAAGTTGGGGTTTTAATTACAAAACATGAGACTTACCATGTATTGAGGAAATCTACTCGACAAAATTGTAAAGAATGTGATTGAAGAGCCTGGAATTAGAAGATGGAGGATGCAAACATCAATCCTTTTGTTGAAGCATGGTGAAATCTAAGTCAAAGATGAGTTGTAGTTAGAGAATAAACCAAATGCAATAATTAATTGTGGAAGTGATTGATCGATGGATTCTTTCAATAGAATAGGGCTAATGTTGAAGGAACAAAGAACACAAGAAGATGATTGTAACAGAAAAGACAAGAAGCAAGAGATCAAAGGGAGAGTAGACACACAAAGTGAGAAATCGATTTTAGGTGGAAGATGGGAGAGCGAGAGATCGATAGAATATGAGTTATAGGGTTTTCCACATAAAATGATGTAGTATTGTTGTGATCAGGTTAGGAACATTGCCCACGTATCCTATAAATGTTATAGTTTAAGTATTATCAAATGCATATACATTTATTTTATTTAATTTTAAAAGGAGTATACATTTATTCAATGGTTATTATCGAAAAATCCATTCGAACTTTTATGATTTTTTTGGTTTAGCCACTCAACATTTTTTTCTTCAACTGAACAAAAACTAACCTTTTTTTATTGGTTTGGCAATTGTACCTATTAGCACAGGTAAACTGGTGATGTGGCAATTACGAAAAAAAAAATTATTATTAGAAAAACCATTCATACTTTCATATATTTTTTGGTTTGAAAATCACCTTATTGAACTTAAAATTAATAAATGTTGTTATTTTAGTGTAATTCCTTGACCAAGTTAATTGACTTTGGTTAGAACTAGAACGAGTTTAGGAGGTGCAGATTGCACACTCGTATAAGTTGGCCAAAGTTAAGACCCGGACGCTATAGCAGGGATCAAGGGTTGCGCAACCTTGCGGGGTCCTAGGGGCAGAGCCCCGAAACAATTACGAATTTCCAAAGTGGTTTGATGTTAGAATTTATTTCTTGGTGTGTTAACTTTATTGAGAAAGTTTGATGTTAAAAATAAGTTGTTAAGACAAAGAATGGTTGTTGAGACAAAGGAGGTTAATATGTGACTACTTACCTTAACAGCCTTGTAATTGCTATTTTAACAGCATTGCTATTGTTTACCTTAACAGCTTGGACATTGATGTCTTAACAGTCTTGGTTCTGTTAATGTTAAGGAAGAGTTGTTATCTTAACAGTCTTTGGTACTGTTAACGTAAGACACTAGTCTTCTGAAGCTTGTTATCTTAACAACGTTAGTGCTGTTAAGATATCACCATTGTTAAGATAAAGTCGGTTTCAACCGCTTTAGTTAGTTGATTGAGAAGTTAACTTATCTTATCGACTTATTTTCATGGGTTAATGCAAAATATATTTATACAAATGAAATCATCAGCCATATCTAATGCATTTTTTTGTGATTATCCCTTAATAATATTTGGTGACCCACTAGGGCAAATAATTGTTATAGGAAAGTGTATAAACACGATCACAATAATCATCCAAGATTCCAAGTTCACTTTATCTAGTTTCATCCACAGTTATCTTACAATAAATTCAAAAATTAAAAAAAAAATCGATACTTCAATAAGAATTCAAAACCTAAACAAAAAGAAGAAAATAAATCAAAATGAAGTCAAATGGATTTCAATAGGCGATATTTGAAGAAAAAACAAACACCGGTCAAAACACTAATCGAATAAGTTTTTCTTTAATTGATAAAGTTTTTTTATCTGAACTCTAATCGGTTATTCGAGGTGTTCACCATTTTATGAAGTTGTTTGTGATATTTTTTATTTAGATGTGTTCATGATTTTATAGGGTTTGTTTACTTTAGTTTTAATTCTACTCATGTATTTGATCTTATATTTATAATATATATAATTTGATTTTCTATTTGTACTTTATTTCATGTTTTTATAACAAAACTCACACATCCATTTAAATCTACTTCTAAAGTTAAATGTTTGTCCACGAACTCCCATTTGG
>JAANYP010006967.1:0-165000 GCA_020465985.1 Centrapalus pauciflorus | reverse complement strand
AAATATATATAAACATGTGTATAAATTTGATAATTTATTAATCTTTGTTGAGTATTATTGACTTTAATTTAGGCTAGGATAAATTCTACGAATTATTGACTTCTTTTTGTTCTTCTCCTTTATTGTTTAAGTGTTTAATTTATTATCAAATGTATAATACTAGACTAATAAATTGGTATTTGTTTAACACTAAATAAATGTAAGTTAGAATGTTAGATTAGATTATTATTGTTGATTTGTTAACCTAAGTTTTATTAAATTTTTATTTTATTATATAATATGGACTAATTTTGAAAAGAAATTTATCAGGATCCAAAAAATAATTGTTTGTCAATATTTCAGATGATGATCTAATATGTAGAAAACAATTATATAATCCAATTTCTTTGGGTCTGTAATTAATTTGTAGTTTTTACTTATTTGTTTTTTATTTGATCAAGATAAACCGATTCGAATTTTCAAAATCTGAAATTTTTTTAAAGGACAACAAATATTCGTACTTTTGTAGCATTGTTAAATTCCGACCATTATAAAAAAAAATTTAGATCCACCACTAATAACAAATAACTTTATCATTTTATTATACTTTTTGTGGGATGTGCAAAAAAAAATCAGACCAAAAACCAAAAAAAAAATCAAAATGAAAAATCGAAATCAAACTAAAAAGGTAAAAACCGTTGGTTCTTTTGACATTTTTTAAAAAGTTGAATTTCGGTTTGGTTTTGGTTTTAACATAAAAACCAAACAATATTTGTGTGTGTATATGCTTAGATTATTGTGGAAAGTTCAATATATATTGATAAGTATAAAAAAAAACACTATGATTCACTAATTTTGTACATTAATTTATTTATTTTTGAGTTGTGATTCATTATTTATAAATTTAAAAAGTAATGAATTAAAGTCTAAAGATAATCAATTTTTGACTTATTTAATTTGGAGTTAACATTATTTATATATTCAAAAAATAATGAATCAATATGTAAAAATATGAATCACAGTGTTGTTTCACACACTTTTCAAGATATATTGTAATTTGATCTTAAATCTCTATACATATACATAACATATACATACATACATACACACACACACACACACACACACACACACACACACACACATATATATATATATATATATATATATATATATGTAGAGGCGTGCACACACACACATACATACATACATACATACATACCTACATATTATATATATATATATCTGTGGTGTGTGTGGTGTGTGTGTGTGGTGTGTGGCGGACTTGTGTTGTGTTGTTCTATATATACTACACTCAACTACTATATATATATATATATATATATATATATATATATATATATATATATATATATATATATATATATATAGAGAGAGAGAGAGAGAGAGAGAGAATCAGGTTTAAGAGAGTACCCTAAATAATCGAGAGTATCGAATGCACCACTTTGTAAATAATCATTTACAAATTTTTTTGTACATAAATACGTATAAGCCAATATTATAAGTTTCTTTATCAGAAGAATCATGTATTTATACACTAAGATTCGAAATAAATCTTATGAATGATTTAAAAAAATCATGTGAATGATCATTCACAAATTTTTTAAGGCCGTAAAATTGGAGAATGTATATGAAATTTACATATCATATGTGCAACATTAATTTAAACATGATTGTGACAAAAAAAAAAGTTTGAGAAAGAGTAATTTAAGATCGGTACCTTCGGGTACAGTTGATTTTAAGTGGTACTTTTTTTTCCCAAAGTGTGTGTGTATGTATCTTTATATATATATATATATATATATATATATATATATATATATATATATATATATATATATATATATATATATATATATATATATATATATATATATATATATATAGGTGGGTTCAATGGAAAACCACTATGCACCTGAAAACTATGGAAACCAACGCATACCGTTCAATTTGGTGCATTTCATGAAAAACGCGGTGACATGATCGTAAATAAGGTGATGCATCACGCGAGATTTTGATGAATCACGCGGGGAATTTGATGCATTTGTGGTGATGCAGTGCGGTTTTCACAAGTTTTCAGGTGCACGGTGGTTTTCCATTGAACCCCCATCTATATATATATAATGTATAATAAAAGAAAACACATAATGACAAATGTCGTCTTCACGTTTCACTTGAAAAGATAATACAAACATAAAATAGAAGATAAATATAATTTATTATTTTTAAAACATATAATAAATATTAATAAACCATTAACTGTATCCAACATTTATCATTATTCAATATTTATTACATTTATCATTTTTTAATTTTTATTGTTATTATTATGAATATAGTATAAATACATCCAAATTACATCTTATATATACTTATCAATATATCTAAGTAAAAAAAAATCATATATATAAATGGATTGTAGTTTTTTTTTATCTAAAATACTAAAAATCAGAATAAGTTGCAATATTTTTCATTCAGAAAAGCTATAAACTGCAATTATTCATAATTTTTGTTGTTAGAAACTAAAAAAATGAACGGGTTGTAATTTTTTTCGTTAGCAAAAATCTAAAACCAGAGTTGTTCATAATTTATTTTGTTTAAAAAAATATGAATCATTCTCGTTTTTTAATTTTCCAGTCTAAATAGGTTGCAATATTTTCATTCGGAAAAACTGTAAACCAGAATAGTTTATAGTTTTTTTTTTGTTGTTAAAAACACAAAAATAAATGAGTTGCAATTATTTTGTTAGAAAAAATGAAAAATTAGAATGGTTTACAGTTTTTTGTAAAAAAAAAATCTAAAACTTGAATGAGTCATAATTTTTGTCATTCAGGAAAGCTAAAACCGGAATGGATTGTAATCCATTTCGTTTTGAATTTATTAAAAAGCTGAACATTTGTAAATTTTTAATTCCAAATTAAAAATAGTACAAATAAAAAAGTATTGCGAACCATTTTGATTTTTGGTTTTTGAAATAAAATAAAATTATGACTCATTTAGATTAGAAAAACTAAAACTGGGCGATTTGTATTATGTTGTTCAAAAAAACTAAGAAAAGGATGTTTCGTGGTTTTTTCATTTGGAAAAAGTGAAAATTGGAATTATTCGTAGTTTTTTACGTTCATGTTATATATAATTGTAAATAAATAATCGAATATTATTTAACCGTAAATATTTAATATGTATATTAAAAAGTTTTAAGGTTACGAAAAAATAATAATTACAAATAAATAAATTTAATGAATCAAAAAAATAGTTACTAAAGATAGTAATATTATAATTACATAAATTAATAATAATAGAAAAATTAAAATTAAAATTTACTATAATATTTCAAAGCAAAATTTGAAACATAAATTACGTTTATTTTGGTGTTTATGAAATTTTAGAAAACTTAGAAAAATTGGGTTTTAATGTGATATATTGCTATTATTGATAAAAATATGAAAACATGTTACAAATTTTGATAACTGAAAAGTTGTTGGTGACATACTAAACAGGTTTGCAGGTCACCAATTACTATTATTGATAGAAAAATAAAAAGTTGTTATTATAAACGATAAAAAATATAAAGTCAATGTTATCAATGATTGAAGATAATTAATGTTACTATTAATGATAAAAATGACAAAAGTTGTTACTATTTTTGGTCATTTGCCCTTTATTTTTTTATATATTGATTCATCATTTTTTGAATATATAAATAGTGAATCATGAACTTCGGATTAAATAAGTCAACAATTCATTATCTTTTACATTGATTCATTAGTTTTTGTATTTATAAATAATGAATCACAAATTAAAAAATAAATAAATTAATGTACAAAATTAGTGATTCAACATATAAAATTAGTGAATCATACTACTGGCTTCTCAATATATGTTTTGCTTTTCATGATAACCTAAACATATATATGAGTTTATGTAAATTTACATATATAAATCATGTATATATTTATATTAATATTTTTTTTACAAAAAAGAAAATATAAAAAAATGAACGGCAACCAAAAATTGAAACCGTAGAAAACTTCAACCAAACAGTTTTATAATATGAAAACCAAAAATTTCGATTTGGTTTTGGTTTTAATTTTTGATAAAACCTGCCCCAAACGCACCATACACACTCCTAAAATTTATAATCAACATTTAAAGTATGAACTTAAATAAAATATGACACAAAAGTATGCAGAATATTCATGTTATTTACCCTATTTATCTGGTTTAATTTGTTAGAATTCTGGGTGTTAACTAGATATGGTGTAGAAATTCTCTTGGTGCATTTCCAATTTTCTAATTAATATAAATGTTTATATATTCTAATACAAGGTTAGATATTGTACTGGATTGGTTGTTTTGAAAACAATATATATGTTAAATATTTATAAAAATATATAAATAATAAGAAATTAGAGCTTCTAAGATTTTTGTTAATTATTAATATATCTCTTAGATTAGAATACATCGTACTTAATTTTAATTCAAATTTGATTATGGTAAAAGACAAATGACAAAAGAAGACACGTAACCAATTTAATAAGAACCTGACATGTGACAAATTTAATTACTAGCTCTTAGTGTTTATAGATAAACAAGAAATTTCATAGTTTTATAGTACGTCTTTTACCTGTCCCAAAACCTTTTTTTTATTATGTCGGTGTTTGTTTTTAAGTTTTGAACTAGTTTTTTTTTCAAAAAAAAAAACCATTTGAGTTCTCAAAATTTAGATAAACAAAATGATATATGGAAACTAAAACCTATAAAAATATGTTTTGGCTTTCTTTTTTTTTTTTTTTAACAAAAAGTTGTGTAGCAATTTGATATACATAACTAGATGTTAATGACGTGATATAACATAAATAGATACTAATGTGATTTTTGTAATAAGTTGATAAAGAGATGGTAAAAATTAAGAAGAAAAGGTCGATTTTCAAAACTCACACACAAACTAGTTTGGTTGCCAAACAAAGAATAGTTAGCATGATATATAGAAATGGAATTGAAATATGAGATCGACTTACAAACACAATAATATTGAGTGTTGTTGAAGAGAACATGTAAGGTCCTTCGATACCATCACCACGATACTCCAAGAGCACGTCTAAGTAGTCTTTGCTTTTCTTATCAACCTTCTCTCCTGACCCGTCTATTCGTTCTTTGATGAATCCTCCAGCTATATGAAAAGCTTCACGGACATGACTTTGCATATTTTTTCTAATGTTTTGAGGATCAAGAGACTTCAAAAAGGGAAAAAAATCGGCCATATTAGGTTTTCCACCGTATTCCATTACCTTTTGAGTATGGTAAAAGAATTTTTCCCCTTTTTTCGATTTTGAATCCAAAAGATCCTTTGAAAACATCAAATTTCCGATTAGATTAAATGACATCAGGAAAAAAAATCTACCAACATCAATGCTATTTTCACCTTTCTCACTAGCTTCTTCTATTGACTGTATCATTTTCTTTATGCATTTACTACGGATGTCACACGTGGCATCTAGGCGACTGTTTAAGAAGAACTCTGTAGTACAAAGCCTTCTTAACAGTCGCCATTTGGGACCATATTGTGCCGTTATCATAGACCCCATTTCGTCCCCAAAGTCTCCTTTCATGCACTCATAGATCTTTCGACCAGCGAGGGTAACATCATGGTTCTTGAACATCTCACGCGCCCCCTCGTTGGAAGAGATCACTACCGTACACATGGAACCAAGCCATAGGGTCATGATATTCGGGCCATGAACACTAGCAAGTTTAGCAAATGACTCATGTGGCACCTTTACAAAGCCCAACTGAAAGATGTTTCCTACCACCGGCCATGGAGCTGGCCCAGGTGGTAGCCACCGGAGTTCGTCTAAACGGTAGCGGCAACGGTGGCTGATCCATTGAAACCATATGAATAAAACTATAACAAAGCCCATAAGCGCATAATAATCCATTCTGGTGTTTGGTTTCTTATGTATGTGAATGAACTGAGAAACAGGCAGTGGTGTTGTCAGACTGTTCCTCCATTACCCTAGAAAAAAGTTATTTAATAAATGTACGCTTAAAATCCAATGAAATATTATGGTAAGGTTTAATTGATTGAAAGAATAAAAATGCAATACGTAATAATTTAAATACGTGTTGATTATATTATGTCTTTTTCTAAATTATTTTGGGTAAATTAGAATATTACATATTTAAATAATTACTTGTATTCTTATATGACTTTAGTTTTATATAAAATAAAGTTGTTATTATTATTTTTTTCATATTACAATATTTTATAAGTGTTTGGATGATTTGTAATTAAGGTTATCAAGATTGAGATTTATCAAAAACCGTTTTGGTCATCACTATATTGTGATCATATGATCACCTCGGAATCGTAAAATCATACCACAGGTTGCTAGTTTATTTTCTCGATCATGTTATTATAATTGATACCTTTATACCACAAACCAATTATATACAATGTAATAATAACTAGTTTATAACCCAAGTATTACGTGGATATTTTTAATTAAATTTATTTATATAAAATGTATATGAGTAAAAATAAAAACATACAAAAATAATAATTGTGTTTATTTTTTTATTATTTACAGATTAAAAAAAAGTATATTTATCTTTTTTAAAAATATTAAATTGTGTTTATCTTTTATTTTTTATAAGTTGTAATTATCTTTTTGGTGAACGTAGAGGTGATACGTGACATTTGATGTTTTCCTTTATTATACATAATAATAATAATCTCCACAACTAATTCAAATTTTTACATTTGGAGCTAATTATGATTATTATGGATAATAATGATAAATATTTATTTTATGTAAACATTAATTTTAAATGTTACAAAATCTAATTTTTTACTAATTAATCATTGAAAAAAATAAAGTCAAAATTTAATGCAATTAAGTTAAGGTGTTCAATTTGGAAAAAGAGATGAAAAAATAAAATTTTCTTGTATTGTAGAAGTGACATATGACATGAACTGTTTTGTTTTATTATAATATATAGGTTAATCAACCCATGTATAACATTGGTTGATTTAAAAAATACATATTTTTTAATATTTTAATAAATTATTATTAAATTTATATATAATTAAAATAAAAAAATTGAAAGTTAGTTAAATTAAATATAAAAAATACTTAGTTGTTTGATATTAAATAAAAAAATATTATTATATTGTATTACTAAAAACAGATAATATGTATTTGCAAAAAATGTTTCTTTTAACTTTTATTAACTTGAAATATAAAATATCAATGTAAGAAACAAAAACTTCAATTATGTCAATGTGTATATATTTTGAAAATGATAAAATATAAAAAATGGAATATCTGAAAATCAACAATCAAAATTTATCATATTCACGATTGAAGTTTTATCAATTAAATTTTAAATCTTGTTGGCAAATTAATTAACAAAAACTTTAACTTTATTTACTACACTTTTACATTTAAATCCAAATTTTTACATTTGAATTTAACTATGATCATTAAGGATAATAATGACACATATTTATTTTAGGTAAATATTAATTTAATATTAATTCATTAATGAAAAAATTAAAATCAAATTTTAATGTAATTAAGTTAAGTTAGTAAATTTGGAAAATGAATTAAAAAATGGCATGAGTATAAATATTTATTTTAATTAAGGGTATAAGAGACATTCCATGAACAAATATGAGTTGTCATTAATCTGGACCATTGATTTCTTTCCATCTAATGGTACAAAAACTCTAAGTGGTTTTATACGGTATAAATTGAATTTTTAAATGCATACAAAAAAAGGACATACCCATGTATACAAAAAAAAAAAAAAAAACACAATCACTGACGATGACACCGATAGTGAGACCGAGAGTAGAAAGTGCAGACCTTTTTGTTAGTCTCTAGGATTTAGGAAACTTTTCAATTTTTATGAAGTTTTATGAAAACTAGGTAAACTTGTTTGAACTGGGTAAAACAATGTAAAACGTATTGAACGAGATCCGAATGTAGGAATGGGTTATTCTACAATTAAACTATATATCCCACTAACGATCCTATATACAACCAGTGGGTAGGATCGTATTGCTCTATAATCTTTGATCCCGCTAACAATTCTACGTTTGTTTGTACCGATCTTACAAAGATCCATATTGAATTTGAAGGTAGGATCATGGAATTATATAATCCTATGATCGGAATTACAATTTTGATAATCATGTCTGTGATTAATATATGTTTTGATTAATAAATTGGATGGTCTCATGGAACTTTTTCAAAAGCTTGTTGAACCATTTAATCATTTATACCTAATGTGTTACATACTTACATTTATTAAATTTAGTTGCTGTACATAATATTTTTAAAAACATTATTGTAAAATATGACACCTAGCTAGCTACTTTTACATGTAGAATAAAACTTTAAGTCACTTTCATATATACTTTATGAAAACTTTTAGATATCAATTAAGTACACTCAAGACATGTTTTAATCATTAAAAACCTGAACTATATATATATATATATATATATATATATATATATATATATATATATATATATATATGTGTGTGTGTGTGTGTGTGTGTGTATGTATATGTATATGTATATGATATGATGCTGTATACATATACATATACATACACATACACACACACATATATATATATATATATATATATATATATATATATATATATATATATATATATATATATATATATATAATGTGTTTGTGTAATGATACTGTATACATGAATATACTCCTCGAGGTACCATGTGCAAAACAGTGTTACTTCACTTGGATGAGTGTTAATTCATATAGATAGCGAAGTCCATTCATATAATTTTTATAGATATAAATAGGTGAAATTCACAAATAATGTGTGTAACATAATTTAAAGATAACTATGAATAAAATTTAATCTTTTAATGGTGGTACATTCAAGTGGACATGATTTCGAATAATACTTTTTTGAACTTGTACATATATACATACACACACACACACACACACATATATATATATATATATATATATATATATATATATATATATATATATATATATATATATATATATATATATATATATATAAAATGAAATTTTAAAGAGATATATACACATGAAATTCTTCATAAAAGTATATGTCAAATTAATCACTACCAAAGTCGTGCGTGAGGAATTCAAATTTACAAACTATATATTTTTAACTAGGTTACAAACTCATATATGCTATACGAATTGGTTATTAATATGTTTAATAAATATAGATTTATACAAGTATATCAATCAACAATGAGATACGAATAACTAGTAAAACTGTTACTTATCTGTTAAAATGGTATAGATATCCCTAAGTATTTAAAATTTATCAATTTCATTATTCTTTCTCATAATTGATTGATATATTTGTTATAGTATTTATACTTGCTATTGTTAAGATTAGAAAAAAATCGTTTTTGTTAGATGTTTGTTTGGTAGAGAACTTATTAACATGTAATATTATGTGTAATATGTGTTTGTCAGATTACATGTATCAGATTTCATAAAAACATATGTTCTTGAAAAAAAAAAAGAAGTTATTTCAAAAACCACTAGTTTAATTCCTTTATAATTGTATGTCAAACATATCATAATTAAACTTACTTTAGAGTTATTCATACATAAATATTTTACTATTTTGTAAAATGCATGAAGATATAAAATTATTTTTCCACATGAAAAAGAAATGAAATGTAAAAAAGAATACCTTCATCCTCGTATATGTACTTCACAAATTAATCAAAAGAGAGTTAAAGCTATTTTCTGTTTTAAATATTTAATTTGGTAATTGGAAAGAGTTTGAAGTAATGAACGTATTTATAGACCAAGTAGACCCGGCCAGAACATTATAAATAAATAAATTAATTAAGTAGATCAATCCTCTAATCACACGCTCCATAATTTGTCCACTCAGAAAATGCCAAGTGTGGGATATGATATTGTGAGCCAAAATCTAATATTTTATTGTCCTTTGCAGTTGGTTGTCCCTACTCATGGTGGTCTATTTACAACCTCCTAAATTTTCTACTTCAATTTCTTTTTATAAAAAACTAGGTTAATACACATGTATTACATGGATTGATATGAAAAATTAGTTATACATTTAAAATTAATAAAGAGGTGTAATCCTGTAAGACCCTCTATTATTTTTTAAATTAAAAACAATAAAACCAATAAAAAGATGACGCAGACAAAATCATTGAGTCAAAGGTAAAAATAATGGCTTTAAGTCGATGTTTACTTCAAAAAAAGACAGTGAAAATGTAATTCAATTTTTTTGAATTATTATTTAAATTTAGTATTTTATGGTTCTTACATATTTGAGTTAATTCAATTATTATCTTCTTATTATTAATTTAAAAATTTTGATTCTTCATTATGTTTTATTTGTTGTTGTGCCATCATCAATCCCATAGAAATCAACAAAATAATTATTTATATTTTTTTATTTTTATGAAGTATATTAATTTAAATTGTATAACTTTATTAGAGAATTTAAATAAGACCATATATAAGTTTTCTTATTCAAGATGTTTTTATTAATAATAAATTTTTATTGCCAAAGTGATTAAAGTTTGATATAACAATTTCAGCGTCAACTGAAAATATAAATCATTAATTAAGATGTTTGAAATTAGTTTATTTTAAAAGATAAATTTTGCAACATTTAGTTTTGAATTTTTAGAAAATATTAAGACATTTTTATTAAAGAAAATACATTTGAAATTTCAATGACTATTTTTTTAAATGTGTCAAAATTTCATACTTAACATATAAAGATTTGATAACAAATTGTTTTTCAAATTTATTGTATAATAAGATATTTAATTATTATTTCATAAAATTATTTATTCATTCAGACATTTAAATTTGAAATTTATTATTTTATTGATCTTTTAAAATTTTTTATTTTACTAAGTGTTTTAAAGTTATTTATTATTTGGAATATTTAAACTTGAGTTTATTATCTTATAGATTTTAAAAAAAATTTATTTTAGCTTGTTAATTTGAAAATATTTTATTTAAGTATTAATCATAGTTTCAATTAGTTTAGGAAACAAAAATAATAAGTTTCAAAAGTTCAAATTAAATGAATTAAATGATATCCATGTTACCAAAATTAATGTAATTTTAATTTTTGGAAAAAGTAGGATATTAAGAAGATGCCACGTGATAAGAATTGCTCTCATTTATTATAATATATAGATAAAATTATTTATAAGTACTTGGAATACTTAAACTTGAGTTTATTATCTTATAGATTTTTAAAAAAAATTATTTTAGCTTGTTAATTTGAAAATTTTTATTTAAGTATTAATTATAGTTTCAATTAGTTTAGGAAACAAAAATAATAAGTTTCAAAAGTTCAAATTAAATGAATTAAATGATATCCATGTTACTAAAATTAATGTAATTTTTATTTTTGGAAAAAGAGCGGGAAAATGAAAAAACAGGGTATTAAAAAGATGACACGTGGCAAGAATTGCTCTAATTTATTATAATATATATAGATAGATAGATTTTTTTGACGGGTTAGAAAATCACGTATTTTTATAGAAAATAAAAACAAAGTACACTAACTTAAAATAAAAACAACAAAAATTTGGCATTGATATTTCAAATAAAAAACATCGAATAATATAAATGATACTCTGAGAATATAAATAATAAGAAATAGAAGTTAGAAAATTTAGATATTGATTATTTCATAAATTAACATTAAAATTAACATTAGCGGACGGCCTACCTCTTAAATCATGTTAAACCAAATTTTATTAAAATATTACATTAAATTTAGATAATTAATTAATTAAATTATAGAAGTATATTTTAGTAACCTGATTCAGTATTATCTTTCTAAGGTAAAAGAATAATATTATTTAGTTGATGGATGTATTAGTTAGATTCAATTTAATATAAGTTTAATTAACTTCATTTTAATAATTAATTACTCAAATTAAATAATCAAACTATTAACTTATTCTATTATTGAAGAAATTCATGTATCAACACGAACACAACAAGAGCAGATTAACCAGAAAACGATTTTATTCAAACAAACCCTAAAACAACCGGCTTTAAAGCCACCCTATTACTTACAAATGAAAACTCACTACAACACACAACGACTTCACACCAACAGGTGAGAATCGCACTCTCAACAATATACAAACAACAATCGAAGTAATTTACCAGGAAATATAATCTGCTAGAATTTTACAAGATGAAAGAATGATGAAGAAACCCTAGCAGAGTGAAAAAGACGAACAGGAATAAATGTGGCATCCTGGAAGTCAAGGAATAAATGTGAACTGATCGATTGATTTAATAAGTGGGGCTTTCCACTTCTTTTAAAGTAAACCCAATTTACATTTTAACCCTCAAAGAGATTCAAAGATTCATATATAACCCTGCAACATAACCAATAAACCAAATAAGAAATAAAAGGATAACAAGGATAACAATTAACTTGCATAAATAATAACTAATCTTTTAACACCCCTCCTCAAGTTAATTGTTATAAACATTTTTCTTTCCCATCACATAACCTTTTATGTTGAAGACTAATTAATGCGTTTGTAAAATACATTTGCAACATTTTCTGCCGTATTTATTTATTTTTATTACTTCAACACTCCTAAAACCTTCTCTCTAACAAAATAAAGACCAATTTAGAAAATTTTTGTCTTCTCATGAAAAATAGAATTGCCAATCCATAAAAATATTCACAGGAAGAATAACCAAAATTTTAAATTCCTTGGCACTTTAACAACCCAAATTATTTCAAAAACAACAGTGCTAATCCCCTATATTCTATTTCTGCAGAAGACCTAGAAACAGGGTTTGCTACTTACTCTTCCAAGAACCAATATTATCTTCTAAAAGATACTGAAAAAACCAAATAGACTTCCTCACTATCACAGACATGGCTAATCAACATCAACAAACATTGTAACTGTAAAACTATTACTGATAAATTTAGAACTTCTTATACCCTTTACCTGGTTCACCTTTAAGATCTGAGCACTCTTAAAGCACATTTTAAAATGAGAAAGTCTAGGATTATGCATAACCTGACTGAGAATATGAAGAGAACAGATAATATCAGGTCTTGTTAGCGTTAAGCAAATCAACTTACCAACAAGCTTCTGATATTCAGTTACGCTTTTTTAAGTGAACATCAACACTGCTTGCATAACCTTTGCAACTTATGAAAGCTCTTTGATCCAACAAAGTTTCATGGGTAGGTGCAGCAGCCTTACAGCCCACCAACCCAAACTCAAAAAATAAATCTGAAACAATATTTTCTTTGTGACAAAGATATGCCATTATCAACTTCAACAAATTTCAATATCAAGAAAATATTTTAACTTTCTTAAATCTTTAATTTGAAACTTAGTTATTTTTTTAACAACTTAAACTTTTAAAAACAACAGAGCTTAGAGCCCCAACCAAACAACTTGTAAGAGCACATGACACTTGAGCTCAACAATTTCAAAAATGATTAACAACACCTCCTGCCACTTTTATATGAACAGAGTATATACCAACTTCAAAAATGATTAGGAAGCCATGTAACACAAGGTTAAAGGTTATAGACATAGTTAACACAATTAATTTTTTTTCAAGAAGTTACTGATATTCAGTAACATTTTTCAACACAAGACCATTAACACCTTCATAACCTTTTAGCTCATAACCACATTGGGGTCAATAGAAATAAGAACAAGTTTACTAACAGGAAATCTAAACAACCTTTTCTTTGATTTAAAGTTATGCTACCTTGAACATTAAGCACATCAGTTCTCAACCAATATTTTAAATTTTCTGAAACCATTAATCTGAACATTGGGACTCAAACATTGCTTAATAACGAGAAACATTTCAACTTAACAATTAATGAGAATTACTTCTGCGTTGCACAAAACTAACCCAAACAGACCCAACTTAGGCACAAGTAACACAAACACAAAGACAATCAGAACCAATTGACTTAAACCGATTTGGAGAC
Organism: Centrapalus pauciflorus; assembly: GCA_020465985.1. Lineage (NCBI taxonomy): Eukaryota > Viridiplantae > Streptophyta > Magnoliopsida > Asterales > Asteraceae > Centrapalus > Centrapalus pauciflorus. The sequence continues at coordinate 150,960 of JAANYP010006967.1, read as the reverse complement.
CAAACCCAAAGGTCTTTCAATATACCCAAGTTTTTTTTTTTAAAGTATTGAACCAAGTGTCAACCTTACAACTTACTTACCCAAACATTATCTTTCTTATTACAACAACAAAAACACAAACAGACCACAAATACCTTTTTAACCATTAACCATAACTAACTACACTTAACAAACCAACATTTTACCAAAACTTTCAACCAACAATTTTTAAACATTAAACACAACCAACCTTTAAACATAACCACAACAACTTGAAACTTGAACCATATTTTACCAACTTGATTTAAAAAAAAACAACATATATACATCTACCTTTAGACCACTACACGCAAAGTACTAATGGTTTCAAGGAGGTACAATGATCACTTACTTTTCACAGCAACACAAAGTAAACATTTTACACAACCAATTTTAGAAAAGATGAGAAAGTTTTATTGAGATCAATCCCTTCCTTTTAACTATACGCCATGGAAACTGACTATGCCTTATAACTCTTCTATATAAAACTGACACCGGATAAAGACAGTTTAGTGTAACTCACAACTTCACAATCCCAAACCAAAAACCATACAAATTTATCGATGGGTCCTTTGATTTAACAAAGGATTCATATGATCAACTTAGACAAATTTGACATTTCAAAAAACACATATTTTACAACCAAGAACTTATAACAACACTTTTACAAAGAATCTCTAACTTTCTTTTAGAAGTGAGAGAGCAAAACTAAACCAGAAAACTTAAAGAAAACATTTTGTTTTTCATACAATTTTATATTTCTAGAAAAAATGAACTCCCTTTTTCAAGGCAATACAACTTGTAAGCCAACTAGCACATACTTTTCAAACCTTAGTAAAAAAAATTACTATTTATAAATTCTGAACCCTTATCACTTCTAAACACCTTAATCACTTTATTAAACCGAGTTTCCGACAATTATAAGAAACACTAATATTTTCAAGGACGTTCTTCTTTAATTATTAACAAAAAAGATAAGCAGCTCTTGAGTAATCACCATTAATAGTAATAAAAAAATGTTTGACATTCCTTACTAGTAACTTATAAGACCACCCAACCTAAGTATACTTATGAGCACTCAATAGAAAGGTAACACATAAATGCACACAAGAGCCATTTTACATTTTCTTGAATTATAGGTTCCAAGGAAAAACAATCCATCATACTATCACCAAGTCCTAGGTATAACTGTTTAAACTTAGAACCATCAAAAAACAACATACCAAACACTATCCTTAACAGGTTGAGATCAGCCAAAACACTTTTATACAACCTCAACTTAAAGCAGTTAACAATATTTTCAATTCATACTTTAATTTCAACAATAATGCCATCAAATTTGACTTACAACAGCCATTACAGGAACTTAGATTTCAAAAAATAAATTTACGTCACAAGAAAACAGAGATCTTGCCCTTTTTCAATACAAAGATATGCAATCCTTCTTTTTTAGGATATTCAGCAAAAATCATATTTCACAGACCTCGGACCAAAACATTTCAGGGACTTGGCAGCATTTAGCAAACAAGTATTCAAAACACCCTTAGACTGGAGAGATTAGGGTAAACACCATGGACAACTTCACAAAGACACTTACCGTGAAATAAAATATTGGAGACCAGTTAATACTACTAATCACATTTACTTTTACCTTAAATTGAGTTACAAAGAAGCGTGAAAAACCTTTTATATTTTTCATACATTTCGTGTTTGGTTTTGGTTAATATAGGTCCAAATGATAACATGAAACACCCTTCCAACTAAAATAGATGTTTCACGAACAATTAACAATAATTATCAGAATATACTTGCGGAAATGTGGTCAAATTTAATATTTTCAATATTCAAAAGTCATCAACATGATACTACCCACTTTGTCACCTAATAATGAGCAAAGTGTGGCGTATCATGGATCGAAGTAGATGGGGTCACAAATGTTAAACATTCAGATTATCTAATCATGCATAAAAGCTAAATTTATTCTTGAGCATATACCAAAACGGGAGTCCACTAAATCCCCACCCCAAAGCTTTATCAAAGATGTACGACACGATGGAGCCGCTAGTCAATGTCCGATTCACTATCACTATGGTCTAGCATGACCCTTTCCTTTTTCCTGAAAGGTTAACAACAAAAAGGGGTCAACAAAGTTGAGTGAGTTACTAGATTAGCAAAGAATACGCAATATACATTCACGCAATGATAAGCAACGAGTGTGTTCGTTAACCAATATGATCAAGTGCTCAATTTAGGCTTAGAGCTAGCCCAACGTTATTGCTCGATTTAGACTTAGAGCTAGTCCAACGTCTTGCTCAATTTAGGCTTAGAGCTAGCCCAACATATTGCTCAATTGAGGCTTAGAGCTAGCCCAACATATTGCTCAATTTAGGCTTAGAGCTAGCCCAACATTATTGCTCAATTGAGGCTTAGAGCTAGCCCAACATATTGCTCAATTTAGGCTTAGAGCTAGCCCAACATTATCCATGGATATCCAGGTGAGGTGAATAGAAAACATACCAAGCATGATGAGGTCCAACGTGCCTCACACAAGCCCAGATAAATCATTCATATAGGGAATGAAAGCAAGTATGCAACAACTATCAACATGTCAACAGTTAGCTTCATAAGGTATTCAACAAAGTATAGCTCCACAAAGCACATCAAGTATAGTGAGGTCCAATGTGCCTCACATAAGCCCAAACAAGTCTTTCTTAGAAGAAAAGAAATCAAGTATGCAACAATTATCAATAGGTCAACCATAACTCCTCAAAGTATTCAACAATGTATGGCTTCACAAAGTATATCAAGTTTAATGAGGCCCGATGTGCCTCACATAAGCCCAAACAAATCTTCATAGAAGGAAATAAATCAAGTATGCACAATTATCAATATGTCAGCACATAGCTCCTCAAGGTATTCAACAGGGCATAGCTTCACGATATGTATGCATCTCAAGGGTGGTGTGGTCCAACGTGCCTCACATAAGTCCAAATAATCATACATGTGAGAGTTGAGGATATGTATGCATCTACCATCAAAACATCAACAATCAGCTCAACTTCAGGTGAAATTCACCAGGTGAAGCATATCAAGTATGGTGAGGTCCAAGGTGACTCACGTATGCCCAAATACATCATACGTAGAAGAAACGAAATCAAGTATGCAACAATTATCAATATGTCAACAAATTGCTCCACAAAGTATTCAATGAGGTATGGCTTCACAGAGCCTATAAAATATAGTGAGGCCCGACGTGCCTCACATAAGCACAAAGAATCATACACGTGAGAATTGAGGGCACTTATGCATCTACTATCAAATATCGACAATAAACTCAACATATCAAGTAGGAGGAGGAGGTCCAAGGTGCCTCACATGTGCTCAAGGAATCAACATATCAAAATTGAGGGCAAATATGCTACTACTATCAAGATATCAACAATTAGCTCAACAATATGTTCAACAGGGCAATTAGCAATATACAGGAACATTATGTAACACTAATGCTAGAACTCACAGTGATCGGTTTATAGGATTCCCAAACCTTCCAACGAAGTCACATTAGCCCCAAGAATGTCTAAAGCTCGCAATCAAGCTCCTTTCGACTCGATTCACCTAAAAGCATTCATAACGCGCACCTGTAAGCCCCCGAACACAATATAAGCCCCTAAGAGTGGCCTAAGAGTATTGGGACATCAAACCGAAAGTACTAAGTCCAAATGAGGCCCTACAAGTTCCGGAATGGATCAAAGGCCCTAAACCCCTTTAAACACTTAATTTAGAGGTGTGATGAACGTATAAGACCCAAGCATCGACCCCCGACCATTCAAAATCAATTTTTGGACCAGAAACATGGTCATGGCGCGACCATGATGTTAGTCGCGCCGCTACCCCCCTCCTGGACAGCTCCCAGGTCATTTTTTGACACAAAAGCACTCAAAGTCCCCAAAACTTCCATAAACGTTTTTGTAACTTTTGAGGGACTTTACCAACAATATTAATAGCATATTAAGGTCACTTAGACACCTCTAAACATATTAGAACCATTTCATAACATTTCATGATCCCACGGAGTTCATACGGACTCCGAACGAGTCCGAAAATGACCGAAAACTCAAACCGGCGACACCGAGCTCCAATTGAGCTTGGATTCAATTCCAACCAATCCCATAACCATATTAAACATATTTTGACCATGTTTAGACATTCAAATTACATCTAAGCATAAAAACACAATCCAAAAATGTTTTGGAACTCATTGAGGCATTTCACCGAACACTTGGCGTGCGGTTTAGCCTTAAAACGCCATTTTGAGTTCTTGCACATATTTTGTATTTTACAACTCAAGTAAACACTTTAATAACACAATTAAACACTTTCCAAACAAATTATACTACAACATAGCATTTTATTGCTTCATGGAGTTCATGTGAACTCCAAACGGGTTCCAAACGACCAAAACCCGAACTTAGCCTTCAAAACTCCAATTGAGTTCCTACTAGCTTCTATTTACTTCCATTGCTATAAATAACATGTTTGGACCATAATGTATCATACGAAATATGTAAAAATACCATAACCCATTTCATCCACCATTGGAGCTCAAAGGAAGCTCTAATTTGGGTTTTCACTCAAATCACAAATCCAACCCAACCAATCATGAATTTATGACTCAAATACGATTATAAACCATAAACATTAACCACTACATGATTTTTGAGTCCATTACTAACTCAACCCACAAAACCCATCTAGGGTTTCTTGCTCCAAAATGAGGAAATGGGGAAGATGAAGAGGATGAAGAAGACAAAGATGAATGGAAATGTTTATACCTTTGATGAAGCTTCATTTTCCATCAAAATCCTAGCCAAAAGTGATGGAACTTCCATGCCCTAACTCCCTTTCTCCTCTTTCTCTCTTCTTTCTCTTTGAAATAAGGAAAAGAGTGAATATGTGTGTGGTGTGTGTGTGTTGGTCGACCAACATAAGAAAAGGGGAAAGGAAAAGAAGGTTTTGGCCTTCTTGCCAATTCCAACCCCCCAACATATACCCATTGACACACTCATACCTCCTACAACTCTTTTATTTTCTAAATTACCAACATATTACTACAATTTGCATTTATTTAACAATTCCATATAATTTTACTAGTTATAATAAAGCACCATGTTTAATAACCCATTGATCGTAATTAGTCATTACTTAAACGTTTTACAAATTTTGGGGTGTTACATAACAACCACGAAAGGAATAGTCTACTAATTAGAGAATCTTCTCAATCCTCCATACCAAATAATCTCAGTAACCAGTAATCAAGTAACATACAATAGTAATAAAGCCAACAAGAGAAACCAGATGCAACCAGAGCACACAATAGCAAACAAAAAAAAATACTAAACCAAGATAAAATTAAGACAGTCAGATATCACAGAACACACATAGAGGCCAGTCCCTTTTATGGCAGGATTCCACGAGCGTTCAAACGCCAGGTCAAGCCAGAGCATAACCTCACACACACACACACACAACCGATACCAGGAACGCCAACAAGTAACACATAAAACAGAAAAAAAGAAAAAGAAAAAGAAGAAAAAAAACAAAGAGCCTCGTCTATAGGCCAAGTGTGAATCTCAGGGGCAGTTGATTCCCGAATGTACGGAAACTCCCAAGACCAGTAACTTGCTACAACACGAGAGGGTTAGGACACCTTACGGACAATAATCCACCAGAACGAGTCTTGAAGGCACCATGTGTCCGTGAACCAAGAATCACAGCGGAAGACAACCACAGCCAGGATTTAGGGTTTTGAGAATAAAACCACACCAACGAGACCAGTGAGAAGGGAACAACCCTTACAACAACCAAGAACCGATAAAAAAAAACCTTAGACGAACAAAACCTAAACCGAATACACCCAAATCGCTCACAACCTGAGCTCTGATACCATGAAGAAATTCATGTATCAACACGAACACAACAAGAACAAATTAACCAGAAAACGATTTTATTCAAACAAACCCTAAAACAACCGGCTTTAAAGCCACCCTATTACTTACAAATGAAAACTCACTACAACACACAGCGACTTCACACCAACAGGTGAGAATCGCACTCTCAACAATATACAAACAACAATCGAAGTAATTTACCAGGAAATATAATATGCTAGAATTTTACAAGATGAAAGAATGATGAAGAAACCCTAGCAGAGTGAAAAAGACGAACAGGATTAAATGTGGCATCCTGGAAGTCAAGGAATAAATGTGAACTGATTGATTGATTTAATTAGTGGGGCTTTCCACTTCTTTTAAAGTAAACCCAATTTACATTTTAACCCTCAAAGAGATTCAAAGATTCATATATAACCCTGCAATATAACCAATAAACCAAATAAGAAATAAAAGGATAACAAGGATAACAATTAACTTGTATAAATAATAACTAATCTTTTAACAATTATATTTATCAATTTAATTTAATTTTGTTTATACACGTTAATTAAATATAATATCAAACTTAACATTTTATGTTAGTATATTAGTGTTACATACCGAAGATTAATGTAACAATTTATTTCAGTCTGTCAAATATAGAATTATAGTCTATAAATAAGTATTACGTACAACAAAAGTGAGAAATAAATATATTGGTTTTCATATTAATAATTTGTGAAAACGGAGTATGATGGTGTGTGTAACATCCTAGAAAATTATTTTGAGATTAATTCGTTGAATCATGTATTTTATGTAATCAAGTTGGATTATCAATGAAAATTATTGATGTGAAAATAATGTTCAAAGATATTTTGTTGCTATATTTTGAATAATTATGGAAGTTATACAGATATGTTTTATAAATAGATAATATGATATTTGTAACGTTGGGTGATCAAAATAGAAGACTTTAAAGTTTGTTTAAGAAAGTAAGCAAGTGCAGGGACCACTTGTGTAAATTGCTCAAAAATGAGAATAAAAGACTTTTGGTGGGTTTTCAAATTCATTTCACCTACCAACTTCTCATTCAAACTCTCGACATTCTCTCTCACACACTAAAAATCAAGATCACGAATTGTTTTATTTAAGCTTTAAAAATCTGATATCAAGCAGTTTGGAAAGAGCTATTACTACTATAACGGTCGATTTGAGGTAAGAATCTTTCAAATTCATGGATTTAAGAATTTTTGGGTTTAGTTTTTAGTAGAAACTGAAAGCTAGATTTGTGTTGATTTTGTGGTTGCATGTTGTAAATAACTGTTAGAAAATCTTAATCGAGGTATATACAAGCTTCACACAAAGTTTCAACTTCAGATTCAACCTCTAGGTATTATTTGATTGTTAACTATGTGTTTTAGTGTGTGTGTTCTTCAAACTGTATTATGGGTATAACTGGCAAACTTTGTGTTTGATATCACAAATAGATGTTTGGAAAGTATTACATATGGGCTCTAAAGTGTGTATGTGTTTGCTTGTAACAAAATGGGTCAAAAATCAAATTTTAGGTAATTTGTAGAATTTTGAACTGCAAGTAGTAATTTCAAATGTTATTAACAGAACAATTGAACCTTCGGAACTATTGAGTTCCGAAGCTTCAAAATAATTGACTTTAAAAAATTGAAGTACCAAGTTATGAACTGACCTTCAGAACTATTGGCTTTCGAACCTTCGGAACAATCTGGATTCTGAAGCTTCAGAATTTAGAAAACTAAGTTAAATGTCACTTTCAAAACTTTGTATGTTTCGGAACTTTATATGCTTCAGAACTTTGTATACTTTGGAATTTTTGGTGCTTCAGAACTTTTTGGTAGTTCTAAAGTTAGACATTTTAAGAAGAAACTTCATAAGTTATGAATGATACAACATTTGATATCTATGAAAACGATGAAAGGCTTATTAACTGTGTATCAGGTGTCTTGTGGAGTTGTTAAACACACATTAGGGTGTTTATCTGATAAGAACCATCTGTTGGTTATTCGTAAATTCCGGTTGAAATCCCAAGAAGAAATAATATTAAATTGAAGTTAAATAATGCACCCACTGTGAGTAGTTTGATTTATATGTCTGCATCTGCTTTTTGGTAGCCGTTTTCAATGAGGCATGTTGTTTCATAAAATTTGATTGACACTCTACTAACTTGTGTATTATTTGATGCACATTGTTGCTTGCATACATGTTTTACATGTCTTGTATTCTTTGTTGTGCATCAATTTGATGGGCTTTCGAGCTATATATGACTCTGATGCTACCGAGGCTATATGACATAAAGTTGATTACTCTACGGTCCTGAAGGGCAGGTGTAGCATCCCCGATGGTAACTTCTGCCTCATTTGATTCTATATATTCTGTGCAATGTCATAGTGGAGTTATACGCACATATGTGTTTCTGTACTTCGTGTACGAATGGGTGCACAGCGTTTGTCGCTGGGTTAGTCAAATGCGCTGCATAAAGATTTGTAGAATATGAATATCTGTACTCACTAAGCATCGCTTACCCTTTAGTTGTTTAATGTTTTTAGGAAAGGGAAAATCCTTTACTGGACCTTCTAGCTAGGTCAATTACTAAGGTTATTTGAAGAATCTACTACTTATTATTGTTAATTGAATAATGGAGATTTAATTGGGATCTATTTGGTTGTTGTAATAAAATTTTGAGTATGTATACGTTAGAGTGGAACTATATAGCACCATAGCGTGTTTGACTTTGTTTAATTATGTAATTTCTTTTCTGTGTATTGTATTAATCCTGTTATGGGATCAATGTAATAAATTTGTTTGGTTGTACTAATCATGGGTGACGTGTATGTTGTCATGTGACAAGGGTGTCACAACGTATGGTATCAGAGCAGTAGTTTGAGAATTCAAGTATCCGTGAGGATTTGGTCTCAAACATAGGTGATGATATGATAGTAATATTAAGTGATAATCTGAAATAAGATAGGTTACGATCTAGTAAAATTTTAGGAATTTGATTTTCTTACGGGAAAACGGGAGGTGTACTTAAATAAGTAATGTGAATACTAAATAAATTATATGATTTAAATTTCAGAAAATGTATTGAGAAGGGATGACCCCAAGGAAATGTTGCAAATGATGCAAACAATAATTACTAAGAAGAACCAAATTATCCAAGAACAGTTTCAGACTAAAGATGAGGCCAAAGCTAATAGAAAAGAGGATAAGAAGAAAAATACGAAAGACACAATTGATGATGAAGAGGAACAAAATGACAACACTGGGTCATCAAGTAAGCCAGGGGTTGTAGATTTAAAGAGTTTAAAGGAAATGGAGCTGCAGAATTCAATGGGCTGGGAGATACCGTGGCTGCATTAGAATGGATTACTGCTACTGAAAGGACCTTTCGAATCAACAACTTCACTGAAAAGGACATGGTTAGGTTTTCCACTGCAATGTTCACCAACGATGCAGTTATGTGGTGAAACTCGATGGTTAATGCCCTGACTCTAGAGAAGGTGTCTGTTATGACCTGGGCTGAGTTTACAGAACTCTTTATGCAACAATATTGTTCGACTGATGAGCGTTGCCACTTGGAGGCAAAATTCATGACACTGACATAAGCAAAATCAGTGTCATAATATTCTGTAGAGTTTACGAGGTTGAGCTTGTTTGGACCTCATTAAGTGGAGACTGAAGATAAAAAAGTTACTAATTGAGGTTGGCTTGGATTTGGAAATTCGAAGGGTCATGAGTAATGTTTGGTACCCTACTTTTGCTAGCCTACTGGAAGTCACCAGAAACGTTGAACAAATTTTGATAATGTCTAGTTACACGATCGGCTTTGCTGCTACTACTATTTATCCTACTCAGCCTTCACCGCCAAAATGTCATCATGAAGGGGGTTACTCTGGTTCTTCATGATCATCTCAATATTCACCGCAACAATCATTCCGTCAACCTTCTACTTCTCCACATCGGGCACGTACATATTCGATTAATATTGAGTTGCATTACTGTCACAACTATAAGTTGTCACATTTTGGCTGGTGTACAAACAGACATCCCTATTTCCATTGTGGGGAATTGGGGCAATATCAGATGAATGTCTGCGAAAAGCTGATGCCTGCCATAAGTGTGGTAAATGTGGGCATTATAGTTGAAATTGTCAAAAGGAAACCTCATTTTCCCCGTCTGCAACCCGTTCTTCTTGAGGATCAAGTGGTGGTTCAATCAACCACAGGAACCAGCCACCAAGGGCACCGGCTCGTACATTTCAGATTACTACTATTGAAGCTAGGTAAAACTGTAAGGTTGTGACTTGTACGTTCATTGTAAACTCGTTTCCTGCAAAGGGTATTATTTGATTCTCATGCCAATAGATTGTTTGTATCCACTGTGTTTGCTCAACAATTATCTGTGACGATGTATAAGTTAATAGTTGTATTAGATATTGAAACTGTCAGTAATACTCTTACTAAAGTAGACCAAGTTTATCGTAACTGTACCTTAGTAGTTGAATATGTAGTTTTCAATCTCCATTTGATCCCGATTGAGTTCGGAGAATTCGATGTAATAGTTGTTATGGATTCATTGATTGAGAATGTGGCTCATATAGTTTGCAAAAAAAAGGATGATAAAGATAACAACTCCCATGGGGTGAGAGATCTGTGTATACGGTGATAGGAGAAATGGGGATCTGCTTCTGGTTACTGTTGCTAAGGCCCAAAATCTAGTTACTAAGGGCTGCGAGTTGTTCTTGGCATATGCTATTGATGCCTAGGAAGAGAAGAAAATTGTGGTTGATGAGCCTGTAGTTTCTGATTTCTCGGATGTGTTTCTGGAAGACTTGTTTGGTCTGCCACCAGAGAGACAAGTTGAATTTCGTATTGATGTGATCCCCGGGGCTGCCCCGATACTTGCCCCACCAGAGGGTAATGAAGATTTCATGCTTTATACAGATGCTTCTAGATTAGGTTTGGAGGTTGTTCTTATGCAAAGAGGAAAGGTGATTGCATACACTTCTAGGCAGTTGAAACAACATGAAAAAGATTATTCAACGCATGATCTGGAGTTAATCGCTATTACGTTTATATACAAAATTATGACAACACTATTTATATGGAACTAATGTCAATTGTATATTGATCATAAGAGCCTAATGTACATTTTCAATCAAAAGGAGCTTAATATGAGAGAACATAGGTCCATGGAATTGATAAAGGACTACGATTATGAGATACTCTACCATCCAGGTAAAGCCAACATAGTTGGTGATGCCTTAAGCCATAAAGCATATTTAAAGGACTATTGTTATGTAATAAGCTCCACGATGTTAACCTCTACAATTATTGATGATGTCAGAGTAGCACAAAGGGAAGATTTGAGAGAGGAGAATGTGGATACTGAGGATATAAGGGTGCAGAAAAAGTTTATGGAATCAGATGAAATTGAGTTGAAAGCAGTATATTGAAGGATATTGGTGCCAAAGTTTGGGGGTATAAGAAAAGTAATAATAGAGGAAGCACATCATTCAAGATTTCTGTGCATCCTGGGAGTACGACAATGTATAATTATTTAAAACCAGACTTTTGGTGGCCGGGACTTAAGAAAGATATTGGGTATTTTGTGGGGAGATGCAGAACTTGCATATTGGTTAAAGCGGAACATCAACACCGTATGGTAGCCTGCAACCACTTCATATCCCTGAATGGAAGTGGGAACACATTACAATGGACTTTGTCACTAAGTTACCGAAGACTAGGCGTCAACATGATGTTGTTTGGGTGATTATAGATAGAATGACTAAGTTTGCTCACTTTATACCGATTCAGGATAGCTATTCGTTAAAAAGACTAGCACAGATCTACATGAGTGAGATAATTGCTCGACATGGAGTACCAAAATCAAATAGTCGTTTCACCTGCAACTTCTGGTTTGCTTTACAAGAAGGGTTAGGTACTCGGATCGCAATGAGTACAGCTTATCGATCGCAAACTGATGGCCAAAGTGAAAGAACAATCCTCACCCTGGATAATATGATGCGCTCCTGTATTTTGGATCTTGGTGGAAATTGCGATGATCATTCGCCCTTAATTGAATTTTCTTATAACAATAGTTATCACGCCACGGTCAAGAAAGCACCGTTTGAAGTTTTATACGGAAGGAGATGTCGGATCCCTACATGTTGGAGAGAAACGAGCGAGACCCCGATTGCTGGGCTGACACTTTTACAAGAGACCAATGAAAAGATACAACTGGTCAGGCAAAACATGAAAGTGGCCCAGGATCGTCAGAAATGTGACCATGATCGGAGACACAAACCAATCAGTTTTGACATTGATGTTGGGTTTATCCAAAGGTATCATCGATGAGGGGTGTTATTCGGTTTGTGAAGAGTGGAAAGTTAGCAACGAGATTTGTGGGCCCGTTTAGAATTATTGAAAAGATTGGAAATCAGTCGTATCATTTAGACTACGGAGATGTCGTGTATACATCCGATATTTCATGTGGAAAATCTCTGAAAGTCGTTTATTGCTAATAATGAAGATTGGGCTAATCACACATAATTGTAGATTGATGAGAGGCTTCATTATGTGGAAGAGCCTGAATGTGTTTTGGATACTAAGGTCAAAAAGCTAAGAAACAAAGAGATAGAAATGGTGTTGATACGTTGGGAACATCACAAAGGAGCTAATCATATATGAGAGACTAAAGCAGATATGTTATCAAAGTATCCACAACTATTTGAAGTCAAATAATTTCGAGGATGATGTTGAACGTGGTGGAGCCTATGCTCTAACATCCTAGGAAATTAATTATTGTATTTTGAGGTTAAATAGTTGAATTATGTACTTGATGTAATCAAGTTTCATTATCAATGAAAATTATTTATGTGAAAATAATGTTCAAAGAATGTTTGTTGCTATATCTTGAATAATTATGGAAGTTATACAGATATGTCTTATAAATAGGTAATATGATGTTTGTAAAGTTAGGTTGTCAAATTAGAAGACTTTGAAGTTTGTTCAAGAAATAAGCAAGTGAAGGGACCACTTGAGTAAATTGCTAAAAAACGGGAATAAAAGACTATTGGTGGCCTTTCAAATTCATTTCACCTGCCAACTCTTCATTCAAACTCTCTGCAGTCTCTCTCTCATACTAAAAATCAAGATCACGAATTGTTGGATTTAAGCTCTGAAAATCTGGAATCAAGTAGTTTGGAAGGAGCTAAAACTACTATAACGGTCGATTTGAGGTAAGAAATTTCACAAGTTATGAATGATACCAAGCATTAGATGTCTATGAAAATGATGAAAGGCATATATTTTGTGTATTAGGTCCCTTGTGGAGTTGTTAACACAGATTGGGGTGTTTATCTGATTATAGAACCATTTGTTGGTTATTTATGATTCCGATTGAAATCCCGAGGAGAAATAATATTGAAACTGAAGTTAAATAATGCACGCACTGTGAGTAATTTGATTTATATGCATATGCTTTATAGTAGTCTTTCATTAAGACATGTTGTTTCATAAATTTGATTGGCACTCTACTAACTTACGTTGTATTTGATGCACACTGTTGTTTGCATACATGTTTTACATGGCTCGTATTCTTTGTTGTGCGTCAACTTGATGAGCTTTCAAGCTATATATGACTCTGATGCTACGGAGGTTATATAACCTGAAGTTGATCCCTCTACGGTCCTGAAGGATGTTTGTACACCCTGTGTGACGATAGCAGTCTATATATGTAATAGATAGTCATATGTAATAGATAAGGCTTTATTAATACAAGTCATGTATGTTTGATCATGATTGTGTATGATGTTTACATTTGCATGTTAAGTTCTTGATTATGAAGATAAGTCCTTGAATGTGAAGATAAGTTCTTAAGGCATAAAGCCACGAACTTAAGTCGCACCATACGAACTTAGCTAGCCTAAGTTCGTAGGTTCGTGGGCTTGGGCCTGAACGAACTTAGGTGTTATAATAAGAACTTACTCAGTTAATTTCAATAACTTTCGGAGAAATGGATTTTCAGACCTTGTGAAAGTGCACGTACGAGCTAGAAAGAGTTTCAGAGAGTTTTAGGAGCAATACATCGCGTGGGGTCGTTTGTTCTATCGGCTAGCATCGTGTTCGACTCCGTGTTCCGCGCATGATCGATCCGTTAAGCATCTAACGAGGATTCCGCGCTCGTTGGACGACGTCGCGCCTTGATCCGATCCGTAGACGTCGTGACCTTACAAGTGGTATCAAAGCCATCGTGATTGTTCTTCGTGTTCGTCACGTTTGGTTGAACATTCATAAGGTTTCTTGGCATATGTTTCTGATAAATCACGTGTTCTTCGAAGATTTCAGTGTTTTTCGAGCAATTTTATTGGAAAATATTCATCTTAGTTCATATTTTCAGTCGAAATCATTGTTTTTAATCTTAAAAACTTTGATTTAATCTAAAATTTTGAAAAAGTCGAATTTTTGGCTGTTTCACGAACTTGCGGCACTCGAACTTAAGGGGTGTTTTTAGGGTTTTCTCGAAATTGTCAGACGCTCCTCCACGAACATAAGCAGTCTCGAACTCGTCAGAAATTCTCGAACTTGTCAGGGATTCGAAGTTGTCTGTTTAGGGTTTCACGAATTTGATTTGGTTCGAAATTGTCAAAAACTCGATATTATCCATCCACGAACTTGCTCTAGGGTTTTTCGAAGTTGAGGACTTTCGAACTTAGACACGAACTTGAAGTCCTTCGAACTTGTTGATTTCGAACTTAATCTTAATACAAATTTAATTTAGAAAACAAATTTAAAATTTAAAATTATACGAACTTAATTTAGTCCGTAAGATTTTTTTCAAATTTATTTTAAAATTAAATAGTTTAAGTTCGAGAATAAAAAGTTTTGCAAGAATGTCAAGTTTGCATAAGTTTTTGGAAATGGATCATGAGGTGGGCAAATCCAATTCACCACCCAAGCTGATAAAAATAGAAGACTATTACTGGTGGAAGGACAGATTTGTAGACTTCGTGAGATTCAACGATATGTGTATGTGGATAGACGAAGGCTACGTATCCCCAACACAAGAGCTCGAGAGCAGATTAAAAGTTTTGTCTTATCAAAATATGAAAGATGACGACAAGAAAATTTATGAGGCTGAGAATCGAGCTCTATCATCATTTAGAATGGCACTACAGTTGGATATTTTGCACACCTTTAAACACCATCAGTCATCTAAAGAACCGTGGGAGGCGTTGGAGAAACAGTATGAGGGAAATCCTAGGGTTAGGAAGGGGAGAATGGAATTACTGAAACAGCAGTTTGCTATCTTCAAAGGGCTGAAGAATGAGACCTTGGATGATATAATCACAAGGTTCTACCATCTTCTGACTGAGCTTGATAATCACAGGGTTGAGTATCCAGCGTCAGAAAAGGTTGAAAAGCTTCTTGATGCATTACCAGCGAAGTGGGAGATGTACACTACGTTGATAAAACATGATGAAGAAAAGTTGGAAACTCTTACTCTAGAAGAAGTAATAGGAACTCTGAGGGCCTACAATTTTAAGTTACAGAAGAAGGAGAGAGATTTTGATTAAGTACAAGATCCTGAAATGTACTTCGGGAAATCAAAATCATCAACTTCTAGTGAACTGATCGGGGGCTACTACGTTCTTTTCTGGAGAAGCAGAAATACTAGTTGAAGCTGAGAATCTGGTGGTAGAGCATTTTTAGGGTTTTCAAAATCGGAAGATAAACCACATCATTCAGGATCAACTTCTCAAGGTTATACCAAAATGCCTATGAGTGCTAAATCAGCGGAGGAGAATCTAAATCTTTTAGCTTCGTTTGTAGCAGCATACGGCAACTGCGTTCAAGGTAAAACCAACGATCCAGCTCTGTGGGAAGAGGATTATGATCAGGTAGATTCGGACGACTTAGAGCAGATGGACCTACAATGGAAACTGGCCATGGTCACGCAGAGGGTCAAAAGGTTTATGAAGAGAACTTGGAGGAATCTGAGTGTGAGTAACAATGTTGGGTTTGATAAGTCAAAGGTGAAGTCTTACAACTGTCAGGGATTAGGACATTTTGCTAGAGAATGTCAAAGACCAAAAGGTTGAGAACTATCAGAATTAGGGAAGACAGAATTCCGGTAGTTCAGGAAATCAAGCTGCAATAGCTGGTTTGTTAACAAATGTATCTTCTAACAGACAGCTAGACGGTACATATGATTGGAGTACTAATCCCGAGTCTAATGCTTGAGATTTTATGGCTGAGGTAACTAAGACCGATGGCAGAGCTGAAGCAGAAAAAGAGGACACCCAGCAGTCCGATTCAAATCTTTTGATGTTTGAAAATCTGAGGAGCAGACCACCCTAGAGTTTGCGGCTCAAATGGCCAACGTGGAATCTGACCGCAAAAAGGTATCTCTTAACTTTTCTACATTTCATGATTTATGTGCTTTATGTACTAAGTTAAATGATAAATTGAACCTAGTGCTAGAATCACATGTAACCATGACAGCTCAAATCCAATCCTTAAAATCAGAAAATGCTAGTTTGTTAGATATTAAGGAAGATCTTAGGGCTAGATAGAAAGCCGATGCTCAAGATGCAGTAGCTCTAAAAGACAAACTGAGTGAGCAGTGTGTTAGGAATGAGCTAATTTAAGAGCATATAGAGGCATTGACCAAAGAGATCTCCTTGAAAGATAAAGAATTAGTTGAAGCTAGGGTTAAGGTTGCAGAGGCCAATAGTAAACTTGAAAAGTTTAGGAACTCATCCCTGAATTTAGGCAAAATCTTAGATGCGCAGAGACAATCTAAGAAACCAGTGGGCCTAGGATATCAGGATGTACCTCCACCGTTCAATAGTAACTATGTCCCTCTACCTCAGGATAAGACCACATAAACGGTTGAATCAGAGGATGTAACAGTTCCCGAGACTGATAAGAAAACTAAGGTGTCAACAGCAACCCCTAAGGTTAAGAAAACTGTTAAGTTTGTGCAGTCAACTAGTGGAGTAAAACTAGAAGAGGCAAAAACTGTGATTGATAATAACCAAGTGGTGTTGAACACAATAGTTGAAAGAAAAGAACATGACACTAGTGAGACTCCTAAGTCAAAGGGTACCTATAAGAAGCCTATTGACAAAATGTCTTGTTTTAGATGTCACGAAAAAGGTCATGTTGCTTCTAGTTGTCCCTATAAGAAGCCTGAGTCCACACCTAATGTTGGGAAGCAAGAAGCACAAACCTTAAAATCAATACCTAGTATTGCAAGTTCAAGTAGTTCTCAAAATGCTGAGAAGAACTCGAATGCAACAACACGAGTAGGTGTTAAGCAAAACCGGTGTCAATCAGACAGAATGAAGGGCTTAGGACAAATTCATCGAATAGAGTCCCTAGTCAATCAAAGTCTTTACTACAACCAGTCATTAGGAATATTACCCCTAAGAGGAGTTATACTCCAGTTAGGTCATATACTCCTAACAGACATCAGACACCAAGTAGAGCCCAGGGTTATCACAATGAAATGCACTATAACCGAAATTACTCTAGGGCTCCATAGCAGATGACAAACCAAAGGCCAAGAGTGAATATCAATCACTCAGCTCCAGAACAGGTTCTTAATCAAAAACCCATGTCACCTGAAAAGGAGAGATGAGTATTTGAAAGAGTTCAAGTATGTGGATGAGAACGGTATTAACTACAGGTCAGTTATGGCTTAGGTTCCCCGTGATAACTAACTTGTTTTCTTTCATGTGTAGGAGCTAACTACAGATCTTAACAACAAATGGTTTGTAGATAGTGGTTGTTCCCGTCACATGAATGGGGAAAGAAGTCTACTGACGGACTTCTAGAGTGGGAACAAGGGTTTGTGTCATTTGCTGGGAATAAAGGAGGAAATATCACTGGAACAGGAGCAGTCACAAATGGGACGATCACTCTTGATCAAGTCTAGTATGTAGATAAGCTTGATCACAATCTCATCCGTGTCTCTCGGATCTGTGATAAACAAACTCAGTCCTCTTTACTGATAAAGAAGCGTTAGTGCTAAAGTCGGGATTCAAGATATATGAAGAATGGATTATGATGAAAGCTCTAAGGGAGAATGATCTGTACATGATGGACATGTCGGTAGCAGATTGATCGATGGAATCTATTTGTCTACTATCAAAAGCTTCAGAATCCGAATCTCTAATGTGGCACAGACGTATGGCATACTTGCACTTAAGGAAGATGAATTTCATCACGAAAAATGGCCTTGTGCAAGGTGTTCCATTGAAGAGTTTTAGTTCGAAGATAAGTGTGTACCATGCAAAAAGGGAATAAAAACATAAGAAGTCACACAAATCGAAGACTCAGAACTCAATCGCTTCCACCTTCGATGTGCTGCATATGGATCTCTTCGGTCCAATAAACAAAAGGAGCATAGGTGGTAGTTGGTATTGTTTAGTTATTACTGATGATTACTCACGATTCTCTTGGGTTTTCTTTCTAGGTACAAAGGACGAGACAGAAGACACGCTGATTGGGTTCTTAGACCAAGTCGAGAACTCATACGGGAAAAGGTAAAACGTATCAGGAGTGATAATGGAACAGAGTTTAAAATTGCCGTAATTGGTGTATATTGCCTAACTAAAGGCATATTGCATCAATTTAGTGCACCTTATGAGCCACACCAAAATGGGGTGGCAGAACGTACGACAGGACTTTGATTGAAGCAGCAAGGACTATGCTCTCGGATTCAAAGTTTTGTATCATGTTTTAGGGGGAGGTAGTGAATACCACTTTTCATGTTTTAAACAAAGCCCTTACTGTTAAATCACTGAACAAAACTGTTATGAAGTTCTGAATAAAAGACCACCAAATTTAACTGGCTTTGAACCGTTTGGGGTACCTTGTACTTTATTAAAAACGAAACATCAACCTAAGTTTGATGGAAAGGGTGACGAATGATACTTTCTAGGTTATGTCCCAAAATCTCCAAACAAGAGGGTGTTTAGTAAAACTACTGGTACAGTTGAAATCGTGTTTAACATTATTGTAACAAGTTATTCACACGAACCCCAAACCGGTCCAGAATGGTTATTTGATTATGACTCAGTGTTTAAATCATTTAACATTCCGTTTAGTGGTAATGCAGTAACTGTGGAAAGTGACTTCTCATCCATAAATCTCAACGACGAGGGTAGACTTTTTCCAAATTCAAGCATTCCAATGACATCTGAGTCTACATCGACCAGGAGATTGGTCCTCAACACATGATGACCTTTGTTGCCTACCGTAAGACCCAAGATTTCTCAAAGGTCTTAAGTCTAGGCCCCAGTAGCAATGCAATATCAATCAGGAAACTAAGATAATAATTAATAGTGCGGAATTAAAGTTAATTACAATCAGAGACAATTTTAAGTAATAGGGTACATACTTCTAGACTATTACATCAAAGCACAAAATATAAACTAGCCCCGAACCCCAAAGCTCTATCATCTGAAAATACCAAGGTGTTGGAACAGGTTCTAAAGTACTTCAAGCTATTTCAGAGATCTATGAACTAAGTCCAGCCAATCCTTTGCCTTTACCTGTAAAATAATGCAACAACGGGGTAAGCTTAATTGCTTAGTGAGAATGTAGAATTTCACATTTAACATGCAATTATGAACGCGGAAAGCTCATGCACTGCACTCGGCTCATGCACAGCCCAACTCTATTGCTCATGCACTGCACTAGGCTCATGCACAGCTCAAATCTCGAAGGGACATTGGCCAATTAAATGCTCTTTGATGCGCGTCTTTGCTCAGCTCCCAGTTATAAAACTGTTGTTGCTCTTGAGACTTTTAGACAAATTCATAAGGAATGCTCGGATAATGATAACACCATACACACACATCATTAGTGGGGATCAGCCACGTACTGGGCTAGCTACCAGTAATTGTTGTATGAGTATCATCAAAATGCTCAGCTCTAGCTACCCTCTGTGCTTTCATCATGTAAATCAGCACATCATAAGCCTAACATTAACCCAACACCGAGAAATAGTGTTGGTGTTAAGCTTAACAATCAAATGACTATTCAAAGAATAGAAGCTAGAAGGAGTGATCGGCTCAAAAAATCATAGTTATCATGATAATTTATCAATATGCTCAGGATCAGAATGCCAATAAAATCAGGATAAAACAACAAAAGTCTCAATTCACATAATTTGCAGTTAAAGTAAAATCTACAACTCACTGTTACTGCTTAATAGTGCTTTCTGGCTCTGGCTCTGTTCCTCACAATCTGTATTGGGTTAGAACCACTATCTGACTTATATCAGAATTACAGACAGCTTTCCACTTTGATATAGCTCTCACTGATGCTCTTTAATGTCTTTTAGCTTTGCTTGTTGCTCAATCTGTTAATCATATCATTTTTTGATATTTATCATCCTTTTATTCATCTGTAGTATATTTAGTATTCATTTGTTGGCTTTTAATCTCAAAGTCTCATATTTGACTATATTGAGATGAATATGGTCAACTATTTCTTAAATCATTTCATTCAATCGTTTATCATGTGATATTAAGCTCTGTTAAATCATCATTCAACTCAGAACTTGTATTTGACATGATTTAGATAACTCATAAGGTTTTATGTCATTTTGCATGGACATGTGTGACTTTATTAAGTCTTTTTAGGCTTTGCTTGCACTTGCAGGAATTCATCTAATGACTTGCCATGAATTCATTAGATATTTCTATGTTCATAGGATTTCATGTACTTTCATTTAAGCATTTATATATATGATCATGACATTATACATTATGCAATATGATGATCATCATGCTTTTAAATGTATTTTATTCCTCAATATACATAAACATGTGCTTAATTATGACCTTTATGTTTTATTGTCTTTATTTGCATTATAAGCAAAGTGTAACATCCCAAATTTTCAATTATATGTGATTTGCAATTTTAAGGACTTAATTATTATGTTAATGGAATATTATGTCAATATAAGTTATTTTATATCAAAATATCAGTTAAAATATGAAAATACAAAGTTGAGGGGTGTATTATGCAAATGGGTCAAAAATAGGAATAAAAGAGAGAAACCCTTCATTTTCACCAACATCTTCTCTCACTACACTCTCTCTCTAAAATCGGTCGTCTCTCTCTACTCTCTCTCTCTCTCTCGGATTTCAACTCAAGAACACAAGAATTATCAAATTTCAAGTGCAAAATTTGGAAACAAGTAGCAATTAAGGAACTATAGCAACTGCAAGTATCAAATCAAGGTAACAATCTCCCTATATTACGGATTTTTGAAGTTTTTGAGTCGGGTTTTATGTGAACCGATTTCTAAGATTCAAGATGCAAATGTTAATGCATGTCATATATTATGATAGATTATCTGAATTCGAGCATGTATGTTGTTGTATACAAAAATTCAGAATCAGATTCGAAGCCTAAGTATGATTTCTGAAATTAAGTGTGTGTTTTAGTGTGTGTTCATCGAGATTTGTAAAAAATGGACACAAATGTGGGATTTTTGGTATATACATGTTATGATATAAGTTAAAACAATGTTATTAAGCTTATATTTGCAATATTAGACTCAAAACGTGCAAAAATGGTCAAAAACATAATTCTGGAAAATATTGAAAAATTTTCTAAGTATAAACTCGGATTGATGATCCATCCGAATTCGGATCATCAAACCAGTTCGGACCATTAACCATTTCGGATCTATAGTGATTTCGGACTACACATTTCGGGTTACTCCATTTCGGACCAACCTATTTCGGACCCCATTACCCATTTCGGATCAGTGTAAATTTCGGACTCAATCCCAATTCGGACCAATGTTAATTTCGGACCAGAGACCAATTTCAGACCAACCGCAATTCGGACCATCCGAATTCGGATATGGTCCGAAATCAGAACCCAATTACAATTAAAATTACAGAATACAAGTTTTAAGCAATTACTGACACAAATTCACTATTACACTTACATTACAGATCATTGTGGTGTTATCAAAACACACATTGATTCGGAGACAAGTCACACTATACCAATCACTGTGAGTAACAGATTGTCATTCGAACATTTATTGTTTTTGCATTCATGTTTATACATTCAATGGCATGTTCACTTTGTTCATATACATCATTTGGCACTCGTACATGATTTGTTGTTATGATGCACACTCGTACTTGACATGTAATACACATGTAGCCAGCGTTCAATTGAAAGTGCATTTATTTACATCATGCTTGCACTGCATGATCATTACTTCACAATCTGATGCGACCTGGACTGCGGCTGACAGCAGGCCACTGTCGGGGACTGATAATCCCACTCGTTATCCCGTCAGGTTCGGCACATCCCCGATCAGCGTTTGAACTGCCAACCCCATGCTAGCAATGCATGGTTTACACATACATTGAGGCTTACACTGCCTATTTTCACATACATGGGGCTTACACTGCCCATGGTTAAGCATTGCTTGTAAAGAAATATTTGTTGTTTGCATAATCTGTTATCTCACTAAGCTTTAGCTTACTGTTGACTCACCATGTTTTCAGGCAAAGGCAAAAGTGTAGCAGGACCTTCTACTTAAGCATATCAAATCAATATCCCGAAGACCTTAGTAGCTATTGGTACTTGAATGTAATAGCTTTGGGCTGGGATTACTACTTTTAATCAATTATGATGTTGTAATAGTTAGACTTAATCACTGTAGACATGTACTTTCATTGCTTTAGCGTGGATTTGCTTAACTCTATCTTAAGTATTCAATTTCAATTGTTATGTCTATTCATTGGGTTGTTTGTTGATCCTGGTGATTTCTATTATAATATCAAAGCAAGTGGGTGTCACAGGTTTTGGTATCAGAGCATTAGTTTGAGGTTTCAAGTGTCCGCAAGGACTTGGACTCAAACTTAGGTTATGATATTAGAATGGACTCCTAAGTAAAGATCTGAACTAAGATAGGATTGACATGCACACGGGGATACATAAAGGGTAACTGTAAATACTTAGGACTTACAACCAAATGTTCTAAATATAAGTTGTTATATTTCAGAACATGTCAGGAGACGATATGACTCCTCAGCAAATGTTCCAGATGATGCAAGCTCTCATGGAACAAAACAACGAATTACAATCCAAACGAATGGCTGAGCAGGCTCAGTCATTTGCAGATCAGTTAAGGGCCAGAGATGAGGCCGAAGCAAAACGTAAGGCCGATAAACGAAAGAACAAGGAGCAACAACAAGATGATCAAGAGGAAAGACAAGACACTGGGTCTTCTACCCGATCAAGGGGCTGTAGGTTTAAGGACTTCAAAAGTAACGGGGCTGTTACTTTTGACGGAACTGGAGATGCTGTCACTGCATTGGAATGGATCACCACCACAGAAAGAACTTTCAGAATCAGCGACTGCGCTGACAAAGACATGGTCCGCTTTGCAACCGCAATGTTTGCAAGGGACGCAGTAATGTGGTGGGATGCAATGACACATGTGTTGACGATGGAGGTAGTGTCACACATGTCATGGAGTGAATTCAAGGAAGTATTCTCTCAGCAATACTGTCCTACTGATGAGAAGCGCCGACTAGAGGCGAAATTCCTGAACCTAACTCAAGGAACGAAAACGGTTACACAATATGCCGTTGAGTTCACTCGACTAAGTTTGTTTGCACCGCATCAAGTCGATACAGAAGAGAGAAAGATAGCCCGGTTTGAGGCCGGACTAGACTATGAGATTTGCCGAACCATGAGTGGGGTTCGGTATACAACTTTTGCTGGTTTGTTAGAGGCTGCTCGAAATGTGGAGCAGATCATTCTATTGTCAGGGTATGTCATAGGGTCAGTTGCCGCAACACCGACTCAACCTTCGCCGCCAAAAAGGCAGCGGGAGTTTGGATCCTCCCGATTCTCTCCTCAATCCCATCAACAGTCATCATCACCCAAGAAGGGAAGGGCCTTCTCGGCCAGTTCTGAAATGAGAGACTGCAGACGATGCAGAAAAGCGCACTCTGGGGAGTGCAAGACTCAAGATATGTACTGCTTCTGCTGTGGGCAGAAAGGCCATCACTGGGAGCATTGTCCACGAAAAGATGATGCATGCTACAATTGCCACAGACTTGGCCATTTCTCAAGGGATTGCCCGAAACCCCCACAAGATCAGAATGCTCAACAATCAACAGCAAGATCTTCTGTAGCTTCCACGGCTCGCAGAGATCAATCTCAAAGGGCTCCAACAAGGGCATTCCAAATCACAGCTGAAGAAGCAAAGGATGACCCGGAGGTGGTCACTGGTACGTTCTATGTTAACTCAATTCCTGCACGTATCTTGTTTGATTCCGGAGCAAATCGTTCGTTTGTCTCCACTTCATTTGCTCGTCAATTCAATATGCCTACTTCCAAACTGCAATTTGTACTTGACATAGAGACTGCTAGCAACATGTTAGTTAAAGCAGACAAGGTATATAGGAATTGCACTTTACTTGTAGAAGATGTAGTGTTCAATATAGATTTGATCCCTATGGAGTTCGGGGAATTTGATATCATAGTAGGCATGGACTGGTTAGTTCATAACGAGGCCCAAATCGTTTGCAAGAAGAGAATGATTAAGATCACTACTCCCAAGGGCCGAGAAATTTGCATTTATGGTGACAGACACAAAGGCGACTTGTGCCTTATATCAATTGCAAAAGCCCGAAAGCACGTTGCCAAGGGTTGTTCTGCATACTTAGCCTACGCTGTCGATGCAAAGGCTGAAATTCAATCTCCTTCTACCGTTCCAGTCGTTTATGAATTTCCAGATGTCTTTCCAGAAGATATCTCGGGATTGCCACCTGATCGCCAAGTGGAATTCCGCATTGATCTCATTCCCGGAGCTGCTCCAATAGCAAAGGCTCCGTACCGTTTAGCTCCTGCAGAAATGCAGGAAATGATGAAGCAGTTACAGGAGCTACTTGACAAAGGTTTTATCCGCCCAAGTTCATCTCCTTGGGGCGCTCCTGTTCTGTTCGTTAAGAAGAAAGATGGCACATTGCGTATGTGCATCGATTACAGAGAACTCAACAAAGTCACAATCAAGAACAAATACCCGTTGCCCCGGATTGATGATCTCTTCGACCAGTTACAAGGCGCAAGCTACTTCTCGAAGATTGATCTTCGTTCGGGTTATCATCAACTCAAAGTACACCCGGATGATATTCCAAAGACGGCTTTCAGAACTCGTTACGGACACTACGAGTTTCTGGTAATGCCATTCGGTCTCACAAATGCGCCGGCTGCTTTCATGGATCTCATGAATCTAGTCTGCCGGCCAATGCTCGACAAATCGGTCATCGTGTTCATCGATGACATTCTCATCTATTCAAAGACCGAAGAGGATCATGCAGCACATCTGCGAGAATTATTAGAGTTGCTACGCAAAGAGCGACTTTATGCCAAATTCTCGAAATGTGAATTCTGGTTGAGGCAGATCCAATTCTTGGGGCACGTGATATCTAGTGCTGGGATTGCTGTTGATCCTGTAAAGATCGAGGCTATCCAGAACTGGGAATCACCTCGCAACACCTCAGAGATTCGTAGCTTCCTGGGATTGGCTGGTTACTACCGTCGATTCATCAAAGACTTCTCAAAGATCGCCGTACCTCTTACAAAACTTACTCGCAAGAACGCAACCTTCTTTTGGAATGAAGAACAACAAATAGCTTTTGACAAGCTGAAGAATCTGCTAAGTGAAGCACCAGTGTTAGCCCTGCCTGAAGGGAACGAGGACTTTGTAGTCTACACAGAAGCATCAGGCATGGGTTTGGGTGCTGTTCTGATGCAAAGAGGAAATGTCATAGCATATGCGTCTAGACAGCTC
Source organism: Centrapalus pauciflorus (assembly GCA_020465985.1). NCBI lineage: Eukaryota > Viridiplantae > Streptophyta > Magnoliopsida > Asterales > Asteraceae > Centrapalus > Centrapalus pauciflorus. Next base: position 125,119 of record JAANYP010006967.1, on the reverse strand, counting down.
AAGCCGCATGAAAAAGATTATTCTACTCATGATCTAGAGCTGACTGCTGTGACTTTTGCTCTCAAGTTATGGAGACATTATTTGTACGGAACCAAGTATCAGCTCTTCACCGACCACAAGAGTTTGAAGTACAGATTCAGTCAGAAGGACTTGAATATGAGGCAAAGAAGGTCAATGGAGCTGATTAAAGATTACGACTGTGAGATTCTCTATCATCCAGGGAAGGCCAACATAGTGGCCGATGCCCTAAGCAGGAAAGCGTACTGCAAGGCATACTGTTATGCCTTGACTTCCACAATACTGACGTCCACTATTATAGACGATGTAAGGGCTGCTCAGTTGCAGGCCTTAAAGGAGGAAAATGTTAAAGACGAGAATATCAGAGTTCAACTTCCATTAATGCAAGATGATGGAACCGGACTGAAGGGTATTTACAGCAGAATTTGGGTTCCTAAGTACGGGAACATGCGAGAAGTAATACTTGCAGAAGCTCATCAATCCAAGTTCTCAATTCATCCTGGTAGCACGAAAATGTACAACGACCTGAAAGCCGATTTCTGGTGGCTAGGATTGAAAAGAGATGTCGGTCAATATGTTGAAAGGTGCAGAACTTGTCGTTTAGTCAAAGCAGAACATCAGCAACCCTATGGTAGTATGCAACCTCTTCCTATCCTAGAATGGAAGTGGGACCATATTACCATGGATTTCGTAACCAAACTTCCAAAAACGCGTCGTCAACATGATGCCGTTTGGGTCATCGTTGACCGATTAACAAAATCCGCACACTTCATTCCAATCCGAGAAACTTACTCACTGGACCGTCTTGCCCAGATCTACGTTAACGAAATCGTCATTAGGCATGGTGTGCCTAAATCTATAGTCTCCGACCGAGATAGTAGATTCACTTCCAATTTCTGGGCTGCTCTGCAAAACGGTCTTGGTACTCGTATCGCAATGAGTACTGCATATAGACCTCAATCGGACGGGCAAAGTGAAAGAACAATCCTAACTCTAGAAGACATGCTCAGAGCGTGTGTCATGGATTTGGGTGGTAACTGGGACGATCACCTCCCATTGGTTGAATTCTCCTACAACAATAGTTACCATTCCACAATCAAGATGGCACCATTCGAGTTCCTGTATGGCAGAAAATGTAGGACTCCAACCTGTTGGAGGGAAACAGGAGAAACTCCAATAGCTGGTCCTGCCTTGCTACAAGAAACAAACGAAAAGATCCAACTCATTCGTCTGTACATGAAAACGGCACAAGATCGGCAAAAGAACTATCCTGATTGCCGACACAAAGCAATAGAGTTTCAAAAGGACGATTGGGTATACTTGAAGGTTTCTCCGATGAAAGGTGTCACGAGATTTGTTAAGCGAGGAAAGCTATCACCTCGGTTCATAGGACCCTTCAAAATACTAGACAGAGTTGGTAATCAGTCCTATCACTTGGACTTGCCGGAAGAGTTAACAGGAGTTCACCCAGTATTTCACGTTGGATACTTAAGAAAGAGTCTGGTGCCCGAAAGGGAACCATGGACTGACCATTCAGACATTAAGATTGACGAACGGCTAAGATTCGTGGACGAGCCGGAATGCATTTTGGAAACAAAAATCAAGAAACTCCGCAACAAGGAAATCAGGATGGTGCTGGTCAAGTGGAAGCATCATCGGGGAGCTAATCATACTTGGGAATCAGAAGAAGACATGAAGACTAAGTACCCAAGTCTGTTTAGCGCAGCATGACTTCGCGGACGAAGTATAGGCGTGGTGGAGCCCATGCTGTAACATCCCAAATTTTCAATTATATGTGATTTGCAATTTTAAGGACTTAATTATTATGTTAATGGAATATTATGTCAATATAAGTTATCTTATATCAAAATATCAGTTAAAATATGAAAATACAAAGTTGAGGGGTGTGTTATGCAAATGGGTCAAAAATAGGAATAAAAGAGAGAAACCCTTCAAATTCACCAACATCTTCTCTCACTACACACTCTCTCTAAAATCGGTTCTCTCTCTCTACTCTCTCTCTCTCTCTCGGATTTCAACTCAAGAACACAAGAATTATCAAATTTCAAGTGCAAAATTTGGAAACAAGTAGCAATTAAGGAACTATAGCAACTGCAAGTATCAAATCAAGGTAACAATCTCCCTATATTACGGATTTTTGAAGTTTTTGAGTCGGGTTTTATGTGAACCGATTTCTAAGATTCAAGATGCAAATGTTAATGCATGTCATATATTATGATAGATTATCTGAATTCGAGCATGTATGTTGTTGTATACAAAAATTCAGAATCAGATTCGAAGCCTAAGTATGATTTCTGAAATTAAGTGTGTGTTTTAGTGTGTGTTCATCGAGATTTGTAGAAAATGGACACAAATGTGGGATTTTTAGTATATACATGTTATGATATAAGTTAAAACAATGTTACTAAGCTTATATTTGCAATATTAGACTCAAAACGTGCAAAAATGGTCAAAAACATAATTCTGGAAAATATTGGAAAATTTTCTAAGTATGAAAACATAATGTGGGATATGGTCCGAAATCAGAACCCAATTACAATTAAAATTACAGAATACAAGTTTTAAGCAATTACTGACACAAATTCACTATTACACTTACATTACAGATCATTGTGGTGTTATCAAAACACACATTGATTCGGAGACAAGTCACACTATACCAATCACTGTGAGTAACAGATTGTCATTCGAACATTTATTGTTTTTGCATTCATGTTTATACATTCAATGGCATGTTCACTTTGTTCATATACATCATTTGGCACTCGTACATGATTTGTTGTTATGATGCACACTCGTACTTGACATGTAATACACATGTAGCCAGCGTTCAATTGAAAGTGCATTTATTTACATCATGCTTGCACTGCATGATCATTACTTCACAATCTGATGCGACCTGAACTGGGGCTGACAGCAGGCCACTGTCGGGGACTGATCATCCCACTCGTTATCCCGTCAGGTTCGGCACATCCCCGATCAGCATTTGAACTGCCAACCCCATGCTAGCAATGCATGGTTTACACATACACTGAGGCTTACACTGCCTGATTTCACATACATGGGGCTTACACTGCCCATGGTTAAGCATTGCTTGTAAAGAAATATTTGTTGTTTGCATAATCTGTTATCTCACTAAGCTTTAGCTTACTGTTGACTCACCATGTTTTCAGGCAAAGGCAAAAGTGTAGCAGGACCTTCTACTTAAGCATATCAAATCAATATCCCGAAGACCTTAGTAGCTATTGGTACTTGAATGTAATAGCTTTGGGCTGGGATTACTACTTTTAATCAATTATGATGTTGTAATAGTTAGACTTAATCACTGTAGACATGTACTTTCATTGCTTTAGCGTGTGTTTGCTTAACTCTATCTTAAGTATTCAATTTCAATTGTTATGTCTATTCATTGGGTTGTTTGTTGATCCTGGTGATTTCTATTATAATATCAAAGCAAGAGGGTGTCACACAAAGTGTCATGAATTGTAAGTCTTGTGTTTATTACACATAAACCTATACTTGTTGCCCTCTTTCTGTAACAAACTTATAAATCATACATTCAAAAGCAACATGATCAAATTAAAATAAGGTGTTAAGGGGCTGCTAGTCAAATATCAGATCACCCACATATGTATTTATATTTCTATTAACTTATCACTCATTCACATATATACTTTGATCACACATAAGCACATGTTGCATTCTAATCTAATTCAATACTCATGTGTTCCTTCACTTTAATTGATGCCATTTTATTTAGTTTATAAGCCTTGATTTTTATTAATTTATCACTTATATATAAAAGTTTCGACAACTTTAAACATGTATAGCAAGATGAAAGGTTACTGGAACTTATATATATATATATATATATATATATATATATATATATATATATATATATATATATATATATATATATATATATATATATATATATATATATATATTCATGGTGCTGTTTTCACTTTACACACACATCACACATACACATACTCTTTTCATGCAAGGAAAAGGAAATGAAAGAAAAGGTTGTTGTCTTTGCTCCTGTCATGTACACTGCACACACACTTAACTTTTTATGCTCAAAAGGGAAATGAAGGAGTTGTTGCTGGACTTTCTTTTTGTTACACACAACACACACTTACTAATTTCATGCAAAGAAAAGGGTGTTGCTTTATTTCATTGTTGCTACTGCTTACGGTTTCTGTTTTCTGTCGCTCTCTCTCTCTCTCTCTTTCTCTCTCTCTCTCTCTCTCTCTCTATATATATATATATATATATATATATATATATATATATATATATATATATATATATATATATATATATATATATATATATATATATATATATATATGTATACATATATATATATCGACACACACACCCACATTTGGTTACTATATTCATGTCATAGAAGAAATAATTGTTGTTTCTGATTTTACACATTCTGTTGCTGTGACTGTTTAGCTTTATAGCATGGGTTTCGGTATTCTCTTGATGGGTTTCGGTAGTTTTGATGTTACCGAAACCTTGAAAGGGTTCGGTATTAACTTATGGTCTCGGTAGTTTATCTTCAAGGTTTCAGTAGTTTTCTTAGCTAGTTTCGGTAGGCTTCTGCACTTCTCGGTAGCCAAGGGTCTGGATAGTTCTTCAACTGGTCCATGGTTTCGGTAACCATGCAACACACGCACACTCTGATGCACTTTTTCCTTTTTGTTTTCTTTAAAATACAACAACAATTCAAGGAGATTTAAGGGAGGTTTTTGATGCTTTTAAATGAACAAACACACACACATATGTATAAATTCCATGGCCAAAGGCTTTAAGCTTTCTTGTCCTGTTCCTTTTTGATCAAAAGCAAAAATAACAAACCTGGACAGCACATTTCCAAATCTCAGAACTTTAAGTTCAGTCATGGAATTAAGGTTACATTTTGCCAAGATGCTCATTAATCTGATAAAAATGACATGCATGTAATTATTTTCTGATTTCAAACCCTTAAGGTTGCCTAATTTCATATGGTTTGTTGATAGATCATATAAACACACATAAAAATTCCAGGAACCGTATGTTCCATATCACATTCCAAGAACAAATTTGAGAATGAAATTTACCTTTAGTATATGTAGATCATGATTTCTTGATACTTGATGACTCCTTAAAATTGATTTGCAAGATTTTTGATTCTTGATGATGGATTGAAATGAAGAAACGTAGATATAAAGAAGTAGAATAGAGCTTAATAATTTTTTTTTAAGTTTGGTGAAATTGAGCAGATCATCACATTTTTGGGTTTATAAAATTTTGAAGTTTGTTAAATATACAATTTAACCCACAAACTTATTTTATTCCATTTTAACCACATAAATTACTTTTCTTGTTAATTTCTTTTAAATCAATATAAGACACTTATAATTTGTAACACCCCTCCCGATCCCAGAAATGCCACGTCAACCCAATATCATAAGTGGCAATAACGCAACGGATCTATAACACACATGTCATAGGATAATGCAGATTATGGCTAATTTAAAACCTTAAACACAAGGTTAATACATTCAAATCCCAAATTAACAAAACACAATAATCCCGATCGCTGGATACATTGATCCCAAAACAATTATTACAGATTGTTCTATACAAAACATGAAACTATTACGGATCTTCAATCCATCTCGGATCTACCTCGGCTGCGGCTGAGATCCCTTCTGATTCCCTGAACATGTTAGACTCGAAGACATGAGCTATAAAGCCTGTGAGCACACGAGGGTTGACACTGCACATAACACATAGCATGTAGCACACAATCCCTGTCCCTGTCCCGATAGCCCAACACGCATCTCAGGTATATAAACACAAGTATGAGATCTGGATAGTGACACAAGCCCTACGGGGACCCCTCCCCGGCCGACACACCGCACACAGCAGTGAGCAGCGATACCCTGTAGCACAGGAGCGACCCGGCTACAGGCCCTGCCGTATATATACGCCCCAAGGACTGTTAGGGACAGTCAACCCGCGCGATCCCTTTCGCGACTCACTGTCCGTATGGAACACATCACGGACCCCTGAAACCGATCTCACATCTCATACATAACACGTATAAGGAATAGAATATGCCTGTGGTTCACGTCCCTGTCTCATATATATATATATATAACACACAAATATAGCTACACCGCTAAAACGTAAAAGATAGCGCGCGTTTAGAAAACGACTCGAGTACTCACTGACTGATTTCCCGAAGTCCGAACACCCTGATCGAACCCGGCTCGAGATCCGCTAGTCCCTGTAATCACACGAATATCTCAATGATCAAACACAATCCCGAATGACATCGTTCACATAATCACAACACCCCAAACTCAATTCAAACCCGACAACCCCACGGAACCGAAACCCGATCAATACCCGAAACCCGGCCCAAAACTCGACCCAAGGCAGCCCCAACGAGACTCCGGACCAATACAAACCCAACCCGAGCAATCCCGAAGGAAACCCGACACTAATTCAACCCAAACCCTTTTTATGAGATAAACTCGGATTTTCCCTGCAGGCTATTGGTCGCGCCGCGACCCCTCGAAAACCCCATAGCTGACCTGTGATTTCAGCTCTGCCCAGGAGTATCAAACTCCTTCTACACATGATTTCAACTTTAGATAAGCATATAAACTAACACATACAAGTCCCTTGACCAATTCTAACCACTTTACTCAATTCAGCAACATTCAATACCAAAATCAAAGACCAATTCATGGCTACTTATCTCTTGGAGCTCAAGAACACCCACACAAGAAGAAGAGGAAGTTAAATTCAAGGTTTCACACCCAATTGGAGCTTGAAGCTGAGCTCTGGTTGCTGGATCTTCACACACACACACACACACACAACACACTTTGTTAGGGATTTTAGAAGTGGATAAGGGAGAAGGAGGATAACATATATGTACGTCCCTATCTCAACCGGTCCCGAACCCATTAACCCGAACCCGATATCACATTTTCACTATTAATACCCATTTAACCCATTTAATCCTGCGATCCCAAAAACATAACCCGTTCATTAAAATTATAACCCGATGACACGCAAGCCCAATCCCGACACGTATCAATCCACGAAACGGGATATAATTGGACCAACCCAATATTAATAAATTATTTATCCACTAGAATAATTCCACGTACCAGGTCGAAATGAAGGATGTTACAAATCCTCCCCTCTTAAAGAGATTCCGTCCCGGAATCTAACTCGAGCTCTGGAACAGGTGAGGATATCTCAATCACATTTCTGATTCGGGCTCCCAGGTAGCGTTGGTATCCTTATGGTGTCTCCACTGAACGAGTACCAATGCAATCTCTTTATTTCTCAGCTTCTTGATTTTTCTATTGGTAACAGCCTCGGGCTGCTCCACATATCGCAGCTGATCATTGACTGTAATCTCAGATAGGGGCACATACTGGTCATTTGCAGCCAGACACTTCCGGAGATGACTTACATGAAAGGTATCGTGCACACCGACCAATTCTGAAGGCAATCGCAGTCGGTAGGCCTGATCCCAGACTCTATCAATGATCTCAAATGGCCCAATATACCGCGGACTCAGTTTCCCATGATGTCTGAACCGGATGACTCCTTTCCATGGCGACACCTTTAACAAGACTCGATCCCCAACCCGAAACTCTAACTCTTTCAAACGGCGATCGGCATAGCTCTTCTGACGGCTCTGGGCGACTCTCATATGCTCCCTAATCACGGCCACCTTGTCACTGGTCTACTGGAGTAGCTCCTGCCCGCTAATAGGTCGCTCACCGACCTCGCCCCAACACACTGGGGTCAGGCACTTGCGCCCATATAATGCCTCAAACGGAGCCATTTTGATCATGGCGTGATAGCTGTTATTATACGCGATCTCTACCAATGGCAGATGCACATCCCAGTTGCCGCTGAAGTCGATAGCACACGCTCGCAACATATCCTCAAGGGTTTGATTGGTGCGCTCGGTCTGCCCTGCGGTCGGTAAGCCGTGCTTAGCTGAACCCTGGTGCCCAATTCTCGCTGGAAACTCTACCAGAATCGAGATGTAAACCGCGTATCTCTGTCCAAAGTAATCGACATCGGAATCCCATGTCGCGATACTATCTCGTTGATGTACAGTCTCGCCAACTAATCCATGGTGATAGTACCCCGCACAGCTAAGAAGTGCGCACTCTTCGTTAGTCGATCCACTATGACCCATATCATAACAATCCCGCGGACCGTGCGTGGAAGTCTCACAATGAAATCCATCGTGATGTGGTATCACTTCCACTCGGGGATCTCTAACGGTTGTAGATGTCCGTGCGGCTTCTGATGCTTGGCTTTGACCCTGAGACATGTCATACACTGCTCAACATATCAGCCCACATCCCTTTTCATTCCCGACCACCAGTAGAAGTCACGGAGATCACGGTACATCTTAGTACTCCCCGGATGCACAGATAGCCTCGACCGATGCGACTCATCAAGAATCAACTGTCGCAGATTCCCAACCCTCGGGACCCAGACCCTATCATGGAACACAAACATCCCACGATCATCCCTGGTCAATGACTCAAGCTGCCCGGTCAGACGCTCTCGCTTCACATTATCACCCCACAGGCCCTCTTGCTGCGCTAATCTCAGAGTATCGGTCAATGTCGAGGCAATCTCAAGCCTCGAAGCCCTTGAAATCATAGTCTGGCCGCATGCCCTACGGCTCAGCGCGTCAGCTACCACAATAGCCCGGCCCGGGTGGTACTGAATCTCACAATCGTAGTCCTTAAGCAACTCAAGGCTACGGCGCTGTCGCATATTCAGATCTTTCTGGCTAAACAGATACTGAAGACTCTTATGATCGGTATACACAATAAATCGAGATCCATACAGATAATGGCGCTAAATCTTCAACGCGAACACAATGGCATCTAACTCTAGATCATGCACGGTATGGTTATCCTCATAGGTCTTCAGCTGGCGCGAAGCGTAGGCGATCACTTTCCCCCGATGCATCAAAACACAGCCCAACCCAGATCCTGAAGCATCACAATATACCACCAAATCATCGGTACCCTCCGGCAAGGCCAACACTTGAGCCTGACATAACCGGGTCTTCAACTTTCGAAATGCACGCTCCTGATCTTCGAACCACTCTAACGGAACGGACTGCCGTGTCAATCTCGTCAACGGCAAGGCAATCCTCGAAAAGTCCTGGATAAAGTGCCTATAGTACCCGGTGAAGCCCAGAAAACTGCGAACTTCTGGCACTGATCTCGGAGGTTCCCAGCTCATCACTGCCTCAATCTTGGCCGGATCCACTTTTATGCCCTCTGCACTGACAACATGACCCAGAAATTGCACTTCCCGAAGCCAAAATTCGCATTTGGAGAACTTCGCATACAGTCTCTCCCTATGCAGCACAGTCAAAACCTCTCGGAGGTGCTGCTCGTGGTCCCCGGCACTCCGCGAATAGATCTGGATGTAATCGATGAACACGATCACGAATCTATCCAACATAGCTCTACACACCCTGTTCATCAAATCCATAAAAGCGGCGGGTGCGTTAGTCAATCCGAACGGCATCACAAGGAACTCGTAGTGCCCATAACGAGTCCGGAACGCTGTCTTCGGCACATCCTCATCCCTGACCCTCAACTGATGGTACCCAGACCGCAAGTCGATCTTGGAGAAGAAACTCGAGCCCTGGAGCTGATCGAACAAATCATCCATACGTGGAAGCGGATAACGATTCTTCACTATCACTTTGTTCAATTATCTGTAGTCGATACACATCCGCATGCTGCCGTCCTTCTTTTTCACGAGTAACACCGCCGCACCCCACGGCGACGAGCTCGGATGGATAAATCCACGATCTAGAAGCTCCTACAATTGAGACATCAACTCTCGCATCTCTGTCGGTGCCAGCCTATAAGGCGTCTTAGCAATCGGCACCGCCCCAGGAACAAGGTCTATACGGAACTCTACTTGGCGATCTGGCGGTAACCCAGACAACTCCTCTGGGAATACCTCAGGGAACTCACGGATCACCGGAATATCCTCTAAGGTCTTCTTTTCCTTCCTCGCGTCAACCACATAAGCTAGGAAGGTCTCGCACCCCTTAGACACATATCGCTGAGCCCTGGCCATAGACACAATCTCGATATCTCCCTTACGGCGTTCCCCGTACACAATGACACTCTCACTGTCAGAAATGGGTATACGGATGATCTTCTTAGCACACAGAATATGTCAACCAGTCCATACCCATAATCACATCGAAGCTACTAATCTCAATCAGTAGCAAATCGATCGCAAACTGATGAGAATCTATCTCTAACACACAATCTTGATACACCCGACTCACTAACATCGAACTCCCATCAACCCTCTCGACAACCAACGGAATAGACAAAGGAGAAGGAGACACACTAAAATACGCACAAAAGATAACAGACACATAGGAGCGATCGGCCCCGGAATCAAACAATACACGAGCTCGAAGTCCGTTAAGAATATACGTACCCGAAACAACATCCGTAGCATCCCGTGCCTCATCGGCTGTCGCCTGAAATACACGCCCTCGGCCCCTCGGAACGGAATCACGGTGGCTAGACGATGACGACTCTGCCCTGGCCCCACCCGAGCTAGCTCCCTGTAATGCTGGCCCCGGCTCCGGACAGTCCCTAACACGATGCCCCGACCTCCCACATCGAAAACACAATGGCTCGGGAACTGTACAAACTGAGGCGGCATGGCCACGCTGGCCGCACCGGAAGCAACGCGGCTGCTCGGATAAACACTGTCCTGAATGGCGCTGGTGACATTTCGGGCACCCCCGATCCCCATATGAACTCTCGACACGGCTACCGGACGCCTGGGAGCCCTGTCCCACACTGCTCTGGCTCTGAGCTCCAGATCCCTGACTCTGCCCCTGTCTCCTCGACCTACGGTCTCGGCCTCGATCCCAATCACGCCTCTGTCCCGAACCCTGCCCTGTACCCTGGCTCGAAACCTGCCACTTATCCGGGCGCTGATCACTAGGAGCGTCCCCGGAGGATCTCCATTCGCTAGCCGGCTGCTCGGACGTCCTGGTACGCTGTCTCTAAGAAGAGGGCTGCTCCCTCTGCTTAAGAATCTCCCGCTCCCTCATGCGGGCCATCTCTAAAGCTCTGGCGAATGTCGGGGTATCATGCAGCCCCACAAACTCTCGAATATCGGATCGAAGCCCATCAATAAACGCATCAGCCTTACGGCTCTCTGTATCGACATGCTGAGGCGCGAACCGTGAATACTCATTAGAACGGTCGACGTACTGTTGAACAGTCATATTGCCCTGCTGTAGATGCAAAAATCGGCGCTCCATCTCTCTGCGATCATCCCGGGGAATATACTGAAGCTCGAACATAGCTCTAAATTGCTCCCAGGTCATGGCGTATGCGGCGGACTCAGTCATCGATGACTCAATCGATTTCCATCATTGCGAAGCCCCGCCCCGTAGCTGATAAGCGGCATAACCAACCATATCCCTGGGATCCACGTGGGCTACTCGGAATGCGGCCTCAATCTCTCGCTCCCACGCGATGGCCGCCCCCGGCTCACAATCACCCCGAAACTGCGGCGGAGCCCCTGTCATAAAATCTTTGAAAGACCCTCCCCGCTGCGAAGATGACGAAGCTCCACCCCCTGATTCAGTCTCGGTATGCCGAACAACTGGCCCCAAACTCTGACCCTGCTCGCGCTCTTGCTCTTTTTGCTGTCTATAAAACTCGGTAAGAACCTCTAGCAGCTCTGATTTGCGGATATACTCATCACTGGGCGGCTTACCCGCGCCCGAACCCTCTCCCTGATCTGCCATATTAATCTGCACAAAACAAAACGATTAAGCACAAGGAATAAATCACCCAGCGTCATACACTAAGCCAGGTCGGTTAATCCACTAATATAATCATAAAACGATCCCCCATGGACCGGAACAAGGTCTAAGTTAAGCATCCAGTAATGATACTCAAGCTTCAAAGCACAAGATCTGACACCATGCTGTAACACCCCTCCCGATAGCAAAAATGCCATGTCATCCCAATATCATAAGTGGCAATAACGCAACGGATCTAATAACACACATGTCATAGGATAATGCATATTATGGCTAATTTAAAACTTTAAACACAAGGTTAATACATTCAAATCCCAAATTAACAAAACACAAAAATCCCGATCGCTGGATACATTGATCCCAAAACAATTATTACAGATTGTTCTACACAAAACATGAAACTATTACGGATCTTCAATCCATCTCGGATCTACCTCGGCTGTGGCTGAGATCCCTTCTGATTCCCTGAACATGTTAAACTCGAAGACATGAGCTATGAAGCCCGTGAGCACACGAGGGTTGACACTGCACATAACACATAGCACGTAGCACACAATCCCTGTCCCTGTCCCGATAGCCCAACACGCATCTCAGGTATATAAACACAAGTATGAGATTTGGATAGTGACACATGCCCTACGGGGACCCCTCCCCGACCGACACACCGCACACAACAGTGAGCAGCAATACCCTGTAGCACAGGAGCTACCCGACTACAGGCCCTGCCGTATATATACACCCCAAGGACTATTAGGGACAGTCAACCCACGGGATCCCTTTCACGACTCACTGTCCGTATGGAACACATCACGGACCCCTGAAACCGATCTCACATATCATATATAACACGTATAAGGAATAGAATATACCTGAGGTTCACGTCCCTGTCTCATATATATATATATATAACACGCACAAATATAGCTACACCGCTAAAACGTAAAAGATAGCGCACGTTTAGAAAATGACTCGAGTACTCACCTGACTGATTTCCTGAAGTCTGAACACCCTGATCGAACCCAGCTCGAGATCCACTAGCCTTGTAATCACACGAATATCTCAATGATTAAACACAATCCTGAATGACATCATTCACATAATCACAACACCCCGAACTCAATTCAAACCCGACAACCCCACGGAACCGAAACCCGATCAATACCCGAAACCCGACCCAAAACTCGACCCAAGGCAGCCCCAACGAGACTCCGGATCAATACAAACCCAACCCGAGCAATCCTGAAGGAAACCCGACACTAATTCAACCCAAACCCTTTTTATGAGATAAACTCGGATTTTTTTTGCAGGCTGTTGGTCGCGCCGCGACCCCGTGAAAACCCCATAGCTGACTTGCGATTTCAGCTCTATCATACTCCTTCTACACATGATTTCAACCTCAGATAAGCATATAAAGCTACCACATACAAGTCCCTTGACCAATTCTAACCACTTTACTCAATTCAGCAACATTCAATACCAAAATCAAAGACCAATTCATGGCTACTTACCTCTTGGAGCTCAAGAACACCCACACAAGAAGAAGAGGAAGTTAAGTTCAAGGTTTCATACCCAATTGGAGCTTGAAGCTGAGCTCTGGTTGCTGGATCTTCTCACACACACACAACACACTTTGTTAGGGATTTTAGAAGTGGATAAGGGAGAAGGAGGATAACATATATGTACGTCCCTATCTCAACCGGTCCCGAACCCATTAACCCGAACCCGATATCACATTTTCACTATTAATACCCATTTAACCCATTTAATCCCGCGATCCCAAAAACATAATCCGTTCATTAAAATTTTAACTCGATGACACGCAAGCCCAATCCCGACACGTATTAATCCACGAAACGGGTAATAACTGGACCAACCCAATATTAATAAATTATTTATCCACTAGAATAATTCCACGTTCCAGGTCGAAATGACGGATGTTACATAATTTAACCCACTTGACTTTTTATTAACCAATTAACATTTTTTTATTTGCTTTGCAATTTATATTTTAAATCTCTTAAAATAATATCATTTAGCTTACGATTAATGTTAAACTTATTAATCGCCATTGATTAAAGTTTAGGTTGTTATACCTAGGATGAGAATCAGACAAACAATTCAACCTTAGAAGACAGTGATCACGAGGAGAATGTTAAGTCTTAAGTCACACCCCCATTAGGCGAAATAGGATCAAATTTGGGAGATAATCTTGATGTCGATGAAACTGAGGCATCGAGGGTAAACAAGGATCATCCGATTGAAGAGATCATAGGAAATCCAAATGCCGGTGTGAGAACAAGGTGTAGTGTGAATAGTAACATGGTGCTGTTATCGATGATCAATGACTCCGAGGCATTTCACACGTGTTTATACTCGTGTTCCATTTCACAAGTTGAGCCAAAGAATGTTCAAATGGCTTTGAAGGACAATTCTTGGGTTAAAGATATGCAAGAGGAACTTTCACAATTCTGAAAGCTAGAAGTCGGGGAGTTAGCGCCTTTGCCTCATGGAGAAGTTGCTATAGGGACTAAATGGGTCTTTAAATGCAAAAGTGACGATCAGGGCATAGTTACTCGTAACAAGGCAAGACTCGTAGTCAAAGGGTTCAACCAAGAAGAAGGGATTGATTATAATGTAGTGTTTGCACCAATAGCGAGGCTTGAGGCTATTCGATTGTTTCTGGCTTTCGCGTCCTTCAAAGGGTTCAACGTATATCAATTAGACGTCAAGAGTGCCTTCTTGTACGGAAAAGTGAAGTAGTTGGTGTAGGGTTCTCATATATATATATATATATATATATATATATATATATATATATATATATATATATATATATATATATATATATATATATATATATATATATATATATATATATATATATATATATGCGGTACCATTCCTGTTAGCCCCCACGGGCGTGGCTTGGCTCCAGGGGGGATTCCCTAATTGAGATGAGAACCTATTTCTGTATTGGATCTCGGATGCCCCTGGGTAGAGGCTAGCGTGGCCTGTGTTTTTTTTACGTAGTGTAAAGATATGATGTTGCCATGCGCTATGTGATTATGTGTTTATTGCAGTGTCTAACCCTTGTGTACTCACGAGTTGCGAAGCTTACGTAATCGAGTCTGATGTGTGTATCAGGGGAACCGAAGATAGGACCGCCAGCTCCTGAGCAGAAATAGGAGCTTTGGGATCGTTGCGGAGGAATTCTGCTTTTTTTGGTTGTATATGACTACTGTAATGCTGGGAACATGTTTAGCCATATTCGGTTTGGGGATTTTGTATGTGGGGTTAACTGCTAAACAGTGATGTTATGTAATGTGAAAATGTTCTAATTAATCAGTGTTTGTGCAAACCTTGACATTGTAATATGGATTTTAATTGCGTTAATGCCACCCGTGTATTGTAAATGACGCGACTTTTAGCTGGGTTTGGAGGGTGTTACATGTATAGTATCAGAGCTTGTGGTTTTAGTATTGATTATCAGTGGATGCTTGAGCTTAGACCGTGTTCAGATCCTTGGGGAGTATTCTGGTGACGGATACTAGAGGATTTAATATTCCTAGTTTAAGTGTATAACGCTAGATGCTTTATGTGTGATCTTATGTGATAATTAACCTGTGCAGGTCAGTATGAGTTCAGAGGGAAACGGTGCCAGGAAAGAGAGACCAGCGGGCGATGATTATGTCCGCAAATCAGAGTTGATCGAGATCTTGACCCAGTTTTATGGATCTCAGGGTATGGGACCAGGTGCCGGGGGTGGTCAGGGTACGGGTACTCCGGTTACTTGGGCAGATACGGGTGTAGGTGTATCTTCGTATAATAGCAGCTAGGGGGTTCATTTAAGAATTTTATGACTGGGAAGCCGCCAGAGTTCAGAGGCGGGGGCGAGCCAGGGATGGCTCTAGCGTGGGAGCGCGAGATCGAGTCCGCCTTTTGGGTTGCCCATGTGGACCCAAAAGATATGGTTGGGTATGCCACTTATCAGTTGAGGGGTGGGGCGTCACAGTGGTGGAGATCTATAGAGTCATCTATGTCTGATTCGCGTGCATATGCGATGTCCTGGGAGTAGTTTAAGGCGATGTTTAAGATTCAGTATGCGCCGCGGGACGAGCAGAGGGAGATGCAGCGTTGATTCCTCCATCTGCGACAGAGAGATTTGTCTGTACAACAGCATGTAGACCGCTATAATGAGTACTCCCAGTCTACGCTGCAGAATGTGGATACCGAGAGGCGCAAGGCCGATGATTTTATTGACGACTTGAGATCAGACATCAGAGAGTTTGTGGGATTGTAGGAGACGAAGTCTTTTGCCAGAGCCGTGGAGTTAGTCCGCATGTGAGAGCGGGAGATTGAGAGGCAGCTAGAGCAGCCGCCTACCCAGAGACAGCGTACAGGGGCCTCCGAGCAAGCCAGTTATTGGAGTGAGCCGAGGGAGCAGCACCCTGAGTCGGGCCGTTACCAGGAGCAGGGTTCGGGGTCGCGTAGAGAGAGGGGCAGAGATAGAGGTCGAGATGACAGGTTCAGAGGACAGGGTCAGAGAGATAGCCAAGCCGCTAGTTAGAGCAGTGTTGGGTAGGGGTCTCGGGCAGCGAGGAGCAGAGCTGACAGTTCATCTGGGGAGCGGGATTGCCAGAGATGCCACCGCAGGCATGCCGGGCCATGTGCTAGTGATCAGTTCCGGTGTTTTCGATGTGTCCAGTTTGGCCATACAGCTACGGCTTGCATAGCCCCTGAGGCGTTATGCTTCCGATGTTTGAAGCCGGGCCAACTCATGAGAGATTGTCTAGAGACAGCACCAGCGGTACCGGGAGTGAGCACGAGCGGTGCCAGAGCAGAGCCGTCTTCTTCCACCTCTCGCAGATATTCTTTGTGCTAAGAAGATGATCAGGATACCGATTTCGGATACCGAGACTGTGACAGTATACAGGGAGAGGCGAAAGGGCGAGATAGGGATTATCACGATGACCAGAGCTCAAAGATATGTGACCAAGGGCTGTGAGACCTTTCTGGCTTATGTGATTGACGCCCAGAAAGAGAAGACAAAGGTAGGGGATGTACCTGTAGTGAGAGACTACCCTGAGGTATTCCCAGATGAGTTATTTGGGCTGCTGCTAGATCGCCAGGTAGAGTTCCGGATCAATCTTATCCCTAGAGCGGTGCCGAATGCGAAGATGCCTTATAGACTGGCACCCACTGAGATGCGAGAGATGATGACTCAGTTGCAGGAGTTGCTGGAAAGGGGATTTATTTGTCCGAGCTCATCACCGTGGGGAGCACCAGTGTTGTTTGTGAAGAAGAAAGGCGATACCATGCGAATGTGTATTGATTATTGAGAACTGAATAAAGTGACGGTGAAGAATAGATATCACTTCCACTAATCTATGATTTGTTTGATCAGCTACAGGGATCTAACTTATTTTTGTAGATTAATTTACGATCTGGATATCACCAGCTGAAGGTCAGGGAAGCGGATGTGCCAAAGACAGCCTTCAGGACGCGCTATGGACACTATGAGTTTTTAGTCATGCCCTTCGGATTGACTAACGCACCCGCAACTTTCATGGATTTGATGAACACGGTGTGTAGAGCCATGTTGGATCGATTTCTGATTGTGTTCATAGATGACATATTGATCTATTCATGGGGTGCTGAGGAGCATGAGCAGCACTTGAGGGTGGTCCTGAGTGTCCTGCAGAGAGAGAGAGAGAGAGAGAGAGAGAGAGAGAGAGTCTATGCGAAGTTCTCTAAGTGTGAGTTCTAGCTCCGAGAGGTGCAGTTCTTGGGCCACGTTGTGAGCAGATCAAGGTGGATCCCGCGAAGATCGATGCTGTGATGAGTTGGGAGCAGCGCAAGACCGTGCCAGAGATTCATAGTTTCCTGGGTTGGCAGGCTACTACAGACGGTTCATAGAGAATTTTTCACGGATAGCCATGCCGTTGACGAGATTGACACGGCAGGGCCTACCATTCGAGTGGAATGACGAGCAGGAGACTGCTTTTTTCGAGTTGAGATCTCGTTTGTGCCAGGCACCGATGTTAGCATTGCCCGAGGATACGAATGATTTTGCAGCATATTATGATGCATCGGGAACAGGGTTGGGTTGTGTGTTGATGCAACGTGGTAAGGTGATTGCCTATGCTTCGAGACAGTTGAAGATGTATGAGGAGAATCATACGGTCCACGATCTTGAGCTAGACGTCATCGTATTTGCGTTAAAGATATGGCGACATTATCTATATGAGTCTCATTTCGTTGTATATACTGATCACAAGAGTCTCCAGTATCTATTCAGTCAGAAGGATTTGAACATGCGACAGAGACGTAGTTTAGAGCTCCTGAAAGACTATGACTGTGAGATACAGTATCATCCTGGGAAGGCAAACGTAGTAGCTGATGCCTTGAGTCGTAAGGCATGTGTTCAGACAGTTACTTCTGGAGCTGTGAGGCTCGAGATTACCTCTACCCTGATTGACAGTCTGAGATTGGCACAAATAGAGGGTTTGCGGGAGCCTTAAGTGAAAGGTGAGATTGGTAGTGCTGACAGATACATTGGTCAGGGATGACCGTGGGCTATATATGTTAAGAAACAGAGTTTGGGTTCCCAGAGTTGGGGACTTGCGGCAGTTGATCCTTGATGAGTCGCATAAGTCGATGTTGTCTATTCATCCTGGGAGCACCAAGATGTATAGGGATCTCAGAGAGTTCTACTGGTGGCTGGGTATGAAAAGGGATGTGGGCCGTTATGTTGAGCATTGTATGACATGTTTGCGGGTTAAAAGTGAGCACAAGCAACCGCACAGCCGTCTACAACCACTGGAGATTCCCGAGTGGAAGTGGTTCCACATCATGGTGGATTTGATCGTTCGACTTCCTCCTACAGTCCGTTGGAACAACATGATTTGGGTCATAGTGGACCGGTTGACTAAAAGTGCGCACTTTCTTGCCGTCAGAGGTACGATCACGATGGATCAGCTAGCGCGGCTATATATTTATGAAATAGTGTTGCGGCATGGGATTCTGAAGTCGATCACTTCCGATCACGATACTCGATTCACTTCGCAGTTCTGGCAGAGCTTCCAGAGAGAGCTGGGTACACGAGTTCAGCTGAGTACCGCATACAGGCCTCAGACAGATGGGCAGACTGAGCGCACCAATCAGAAACTAGAGGATATGCTGAGAGCATGTGCCATATACTTCAGAGGTAGCTAGGATGTGCATCTCCCGTTAGTTGAAATTTGCGTACAGCAATATCTACAATACCACGATTAAGATGGCTCCATTTGAAGCATTGTATGGCAGAAAGTGTCTAACCCCAGTGTGTTGGGGTGAGGTCGGTAAGCGACCGATCAGCGGGCCCGAGCTACTCCAAGAGACGAGTGATAAAGTAGCTACTATCTGGGAGCATATGCGTGTTGCACAATCCGTCAGAAGAGTTAGGCTGACCGTCGTACCTCAAAGCTTGAGTTTATTACCGGGCATCAAGTGGTGCTAAAAGTGTCTCCGTGGAAAGTTGTGATCTGATTCAGACACCAGGGTAAGCTAAGTCCGAGTTATATAGGGCCGTTTGAGATAATAGCCAGGGTCAAGGATCAGGCCTACCGGATTGAGATTACCGCCGGAGTTGGCCGATGTCCATGATACGTTCCACGTGAGTCATTTGAGAAAAAGTTTAGCGAAAGAGGATCAATGTGTGCCATTGTCTGAGATATCAGTGGATGATCAGTTAAGATATGCTAAGTAGCCAGAGATGATTACTGATCGCAAGGTGAAGAGGTTGCGTAATAAAGAGATACCATTGGTACTCGTTCAGTGGAGACACCATAAGGGTACCAGCGCAAGTTGGGAACCCGAGTCTGATATGCGGAGCTGCAATCCTTATCCGTTCCAGAGTCAGAGTTAGATTCCGGGACGAAATTGTTAGAAATTTAATTTCGATCTTGTGACTTTATTTTGTAATAATTATTTTGGTTTATTTCCTTGTGATTCATTTCTAGTCTTTGTTTTATTTGTATCTATTATATTAGAAGTTGACGGGCCAACGTGTAATTGTTTTAAAGTTGATTTTATTCTGTGTAAAGGGAAACCCTCCTAGGGTTTCCCACCAGACATACGTATTATTGACATTACAGCCGCCGACAAGTGCTAACATTCTCTCTGTCAATTTCATCTTTATTCTTTGCAAATCATTGAGTAATTATTCAGTTTTGCAATATAATATTCGTGAGATCATTCAAGTGCTGATATAATACTAAGAATACGTTTACAACAATTGGTATCAGAGCTCAGGAGGTGGATTTCAACGAATTCCGTTTCAGATTCTGCTGTGTTATTCGTGTTCTTGATAAAAACCCATGGTTTGATCCATTTTTCAGCATTATATTTCTATTTTTCGTGTTTATTCATCATATAATCATCTATTATTCATCATATATTGATTTCGAGCAGTTTCTGTTCAATCATTACATGTTTTTGTCATTAAATATCTGATTATTATCATAAAAAAATCTGGGTTTTGGTTCGGTATTGGTCACATTCTTAATAGATTTTTAGGTGTTTTGGTGTGTTTTAAGTACCTTAAAGTGTTTAAAATATTTTTCCAAACACTTAGAAATAATTTTTAGGCTAAAAACTGTTTGTTTTAATTCTGTGAAAAATCTAGAAACTGCATAACTGTTGAACTTCGGACCATATTTCGGAGCACCTCGGACCTAATTTCGGTCAAATTCGGATCCAATTTCGGCTTTATTTGGACCAAAATCTAACAAATTTCAGACCCAATTTCGGACACATCCAAACTTCGGACCATCCGAAGTTCTGTTAAATTAATTTTAATGACTTAAAATTACTTGTGCTTCTTTTTGAAATTTTCATCTCGGACCATCCGAACTTCGAATCACATCCGAATTCAGTCATTTAAGTTGAAAAGTTTTTTAAGTGTCCATCCGAACTTACACTGTTCATCCGAAATTCGGTCCATCCGAATTACATTCCATCCGAGTTTGTTCCATCAGAATTCGGTCCATCATTTTTTCCACTGTTCATCCGAAGTTCTGACCTTCCGAACTTCACTGTTCATCCGAATTACTCATCATCCGATTTTTCAAAATTCATCCGAACTCGAACCAACCGAAACACTTTTCGCATCGTCCGATTTTTTAGAATTCATCTGAACTCGAACCAGCCGAAACGAGATACATCCAAGTTACTGTTTATCCGAGTTCTGTTAATAAAAAATTCAGTTTAAAATTAAAATTAGCACTATCAACCATGTCCCAAGAGGCACTTGTTCTAGGATCTGAGAACAGACCACCTGTTCTCTATCCTGATGAATACGAGCAATGGAAGTCTAGATTCCTGAAGTTCGTCGCTATGCAGCCAAATGGCAATCTCATGCTTCAATCTATTACAGAAGGCCCTGTCATATACTATCGGGAAATACCTGCCAGGCCAGAAGCCGACCCACCTGTTCTAGCATCTAAAGTTGAAGGTGAACCTGCAAATGAGGCTGAAAGGGTCAGACAACATGCAGATAAACGGGCAGAGCATCTCATCTACCAAGCCCTTCCCACCGATATACTTGTTGGGGGTGGACATCAAGATGTCTGCCAAAGAGATGTGGGATGAACTCGAAGTTCAAATGTTGGGGGACTGATTTAGATGACCGAGCTAAAATCGAGGAGGCTAAGGCAAAGTTCACTGAGTTTAGAGCCAAAAATGGGGAGTCTTTACAGGGTACATTCACCAGATACTGTGCAGTTCTGAACGAATTGAACAAGCTGCACATCAAGAAAGATAAGGATGACATCAACATCCAATTCTTTGCTTCCCTAGCCGCTGAATGGCAAGTTGCATGTCGTGCCATTGGACGAGTTTTGGACATTCCAAATGTTTTTATAAATGTGGTATTCAAAGGACTTAAAAAGTATCAGGGATATGTCGATCACCAAAAGCGGATGGCTAATCAGTTAGCATCCCTGTTACTCTCTGACACACGGGCATCAAACCAGCTGATTCTCTGGCCCTTATCTCAAACAAGAAACTATCTCCTGCACCCTATGCTCAAGGTTCCTCATCATCTCAGTGCAGATATGCTTCACCCCCGCATGATCCTTATGATGAAGAAGAGGCAACGATTCAGGAACAAATTTCCTTATGGTCTAATCGTCTTCAACAAAGACGGTTTTCTAAGAAGACCAACAATCAGCTTCGCTATGATACAGGCCAGCGGCGGTATTCTAATGATCGAAGGGATGACAGGAGAGATGAGAGGAGAGATGACTATCGAAGAGATGATAGGAGGGATGTGCATAGAAGAGATGATAGAGACGAACGGAGATATGATGATCGTAGGGACTATCTAGGCGATCGCCGTTATGAAAGGCGTGACGATAGAAGGGACGAGCGCAGAGATGATAGACGATACTACAATCATTGGGATGATCGGAGGGATGAGAGGAGAGACAATCAGTGGGACTATGATCGTTGAGATAATAGGAGACACGACAGCCGGGAACCTCGCCGAGCTAACAAGAGGCTGGTTGAAAGGAGAGACGATAGGCCCAAAGCTGATGAGCCGAAAGTGAATGATGAACGTCTGTGCTATAAATGTGGGAAACCGGGCCACTTTGCTGAGGAATGCAAAAACCAGTTTGAAAGAGACGTTGGGTAGTATGAGCGAAAACTGGAGGACTCAAAGAAGAGATCTGATGTAATGGCTTTGGTTGCCCAAGAGGATTATTGGGATGATGCAGATTTTGATGAAGAGGACGACAAAGGAAAGAATTGCTACATGGCGGATCGCATTGGAATGGCCGACTATGCTACCACGTCTGACTCCGAATCAGACACGACTGCTGAGGGGGAGACAAAGCAAGATCCACCAGTCTGTCTGATGGCCAAGTCTGGGGATCCTGAATGTTCCATGTCAGATTCTGAGGCACATGAGGTACATTCCTTTTACATTCAAAAGCATGTAAATAATTTATTTTTACAAAATGAATGTTACTTGCACACACAAATACTTGATCTAGAAGCTAGGTTTAATGTAGAAAAGGAAAAATGTGACAAGGCTGAACAACTAGCCCAAACCTTAAAAGAATCATCTGAATTATATCAAAAGAAGTGGTTAACTAATCATGAAGTGATAAAACAGATGTTAATTGAAAAGGTAGATGTTCAGGATACGAATACATATCTTGAACCTTGTATGAATAGACTATCAAATGAAAAGAACTCTTTAAAATCAGAAATATTTGTTCTTTCAAAACAGTTAGAGACTGTAAGTATGGAAAACATAGATAGTTTAGAAAAATATAAAATGATAGAAGAAGAAAGAGTAGGTTTGTACTCTCATATAAAGACCCTAGATGATGAATTTCTAAAACGGGGTCAAACAGAAAAAACTATTCATTTAAACTTACCCAAAGAAACTAGGTTTTATCATTCCAAACAAGGAATTAATTTTAAAAATCCTAAATATTTGGAAAAGGTTCAGCAAGTTTTACCTATTTTATATAACATGAGATATATGGGTGCTGGGTTGAAGTCTTTCCTTTATCAAACATCGAAAGAAATTTTAACCCAAGAGGATGAGAAACGAAATGAAAATAAAGAAAAAGAAACATCTGTTAAATATGAAGAACTAAACGATAGTTATCCTTATAGAGTACCTACTCTAGAGGAAGATTTCTTGTCTAGTTATTCAGAGGCTAAAATGAAAGCAGAACCAGTCAAACCAATCCCTCATCTTTATATTCGTACAAAAGTTCTTCAACATAAAATCAAAGTTTTAGAAAAGGAAATAAAGTCAACTTTAAAGCAAGCTCTTGATTATCAAGAAGCTCTTCTTAACAATGAGGAAAAATTGGTAAACCAAAGTTTTCAACAAACTGTAGAATTAACTGCCTGCAAGGAAAATTTGACATGGTTTCAGAAAGTTTAAAAGAGCCAAAAGTTTCTCATCATATCAAATTCCCACTCATATCGTTTGAAAAAGGTAAAGCCAAAGTTGAAATTTCTTCTATCAGTTTTAAAGGTGAGTGTTCAAAACCTTTCAGAGCTAAGGTTTCAAAGAAGACTCAGATTCAATCCAAGTCTTCTAAGAAACCATCACCAAGAAAAAGAAAATATTCAAAATCTAAGTCTTCCATGCGTACTGACTCACGTTGTTTTGTTCCTACAGATCATGTGAGAGGAGTGCCCAAGACGTCTATGCAAGATTTTTCCAGTTTTTTTGTGAAGAAGCCTGTTATGCCAAATGAATTTGTTTCTAGAGATAGGTTGCATGTAATATCCGAAAACAATATTTGTAATGATGTATCTAATTCTATTTCTTGTTTAAAGTATTCGTTTGGTGACTTGTTTAATTATGTCCAACTCATTTTAGACGTCAAGTACCTGAAATGAATGCATTTGTGCCTTATCTGGCTAAGAGAATTCGGAAAAAGAAAATAAAAAATGTTGCATCATCGGCCTCCACAAAAACTGAGACTTGTACTTTGCCTAGGTCCAAAACCAAATCAAATGTTCAACAAGTTTCAAAAAGTCAAAAACCAAAGGCAATTTCATCGCGTAAGGTTCCAAAGTCTGTTAAATCCGAATATAAATGGATTCCAAAAGGCTCTGCATTGGGTCCACACATAACTACTAAATGGGTTCCTAAGACTGTACACGTGCCATATTCACCTGGAACACCTAACCCAAAAGGACCCATCCTAAGATGGGTACCCAAAGTTGTGTGATTTTTATGCA
The DNA here is from genome assembly GCA_020465985.1 of Centrapalus pauciflorus. Classification (NCBI taxonomy): domain Eukaryota; kingdom Viridiplantae; phylum Streptophyta; class Magnoliopsida; order Asterales; family Asteraceae; genus Centrapalus; species Centrapalus pauciflorus. The sequence goes on along the minus strand of JAANYP010006967.1, from coordinate 100,431 downwards.
GATGGTTCTTGGTTACTTTAGATCATGACCTGGACTTCATTGAATTGGCTTCTAGTTATCATAGACTAGGGCCCGTTCTTCTGCTTGTCGGTTGTGCTTAAATCGACATGTTTGGCTTCTGTGCACTCAGCTCAGGACCCGGTCTAAAATCATCATGTTTTCCGAAAATCTCGGTTCAGAACACGGTTTGCATGTTAATTTATGATGGATCTGTTTAAACGCTTATAGATTTTCATTGTATGTATTCTTTGTTTTCAGGAAAATTTCATCTGGTATATGGATTCGGGTTGTTCTAAGCATATGACTGGGAGAAGAGAATTGTTGTCCAATATAGTAGAAAAAAATATTATGGGACAGTCAAATTCGGGAACAATAATCATGCTCACATAAAAGGATACATGGATTTAGTCTTGAATAATCTAGTCATCAAGGATGTTGACTATGTTGAGGGGTTATCACATAATCTGTTTAGCATAGGTGAACTCTGCGATAAAGGGCTAGAAGTTACATTTAGGGCTAAGAACTGTAGTGTTAAGAGTATGGATGGAAAAGAAATCTTATCCGGTTCCTGTAGCTTGAACCTTTACACCATCGATGTAGCTAAGCTTATGGTTAAGGATATCATTTCCCTTTTGTCAAAAGCCTCTTTAAAAGACTCTTGGTTATGGCATCGTAGGTATCTCACTTAAATTTTGAAAACATCAACAAGCTAGCTGCAATAAAACTGGTGAAAGTACTCCCAGAACTGAGATATGAAAAAGATCATCTATGTGGAGCATGTGAGAAAGGAAAAATGAAAAGAGCATCTCAGAAGACAAAACCTGAACCATCGTCGAAGAGAGTATCGGAGTTACTTCATATGGATTTGTGCGGTCCAATGCGAACTCAAAGCATAAATGGGAAGCGATGTGTTGGTTATCGTTGACCACTATTCACGATATACGGTAAAATTCTTGCGATCCAAGGATGAGACAGCTCAAGTGATCATTGATTTTATTAAGAGTGTCGAAACCCAATAGCAGCTGTCCGTTCAATCAATCCAATCTGACAGTGGCACGGAATTCAAGAACTCGGTAGTAGAGAGCTTCCTTCGATCCAAAGGTATTCATCATCAGTACTCTACTGCTTTAACACCTCAATAAAATGGAGTTGTAGAAAGGCGTAACCGTACCCTTGTGGAAGCAGCTCGTACAATGCTGACATATTCAAAGCTACCTCCGTTCTAGTGGGCCGAAGCCGTGTCAACAGCTTGCTACACGCAGAATCGCTCCATAATCCACAAGCGTTTATATAAAACTCCTTACCAACTCTTTCTGAATAAAGTTCCTTTTATCAAGTACTTACGTGTATTTGGTTGCAGCTGCTACGTGCTTAATGACAAAGACAACCTTGGGAAATTCAACGAGAAGGCGAATGAAGCGATCTGTATTGGATACTCATTCAACTCGAAGGCATATCTCACTTACAACACTCGCACCAGAACAGTCAATGAGAGTGTGCATGTAACATTTGATGAAATGGCTGAACTAGCACCCGAAGTTGATGAATCAGGACCACGCATTACACCAATGCCTGGAGACTCTCACTTTACTTCTTTTTCTCCTTCTGATTTAGTTGATTTATTTGATCCTTTTTATGTAGAATTTTTTGGTCCTAGTACTAATACTTCTAATGTTTCTTCTCCTGTAGTTAACACATCTAACGATTCAACTGCGCAACAAACTTCATCTGATTCACCTACCATTTTATACCCAACTCCATCCACTGATACATCTCCAGTTGAATCTACTCAAGTTTTGCTTTCACACATAATGCGAAACATCATTCCTGCATCTGATAACCCTGAACCCGAACCGGAACCAGTGGTACCTTCTTTCGAAACCATTGACCATGAATCATCATCCATTCCCACACTTACCACTGAGGTTCCATCTCGTTCAGCTCTTCCACACGAGACAAAATGGACCCGGAGTCACCCAACTGAACAAATTATTGGTGATCTCTCCACCGGTGTCCAAACTCGAAGGGCGTCTGCTAATGAATGTCTCTTTGCGTCATTCCTTAGTATGATAGAGCCTGCTCGTGTGGATGAAGCCTTGAAAGATCCTGACTGGATTGTGGGAATGCAAGAACAGCTCAACCAGTTTGATCAGCTCAGAGTATGGCTGTTAATTCCCAATCCCAAAGACCGAATCATTATCGGAACAAAGTGGATCTATAAGAACAAACGAGACGAAAACGGTATTGTGGTAAGAAACAAAGCAAGACTTTTCGCCAAAGGCTACCGACAACAAGAAGGCATAGATTATGACGAGACCTTCGCTCCAGTTGCACAGATAGAAGCAATCAAAATTTTCTTGGCATACGCGGCACACGAAGATTTCAAAGTGTACCAGATGGATGTTAAGCAGCCTTCCTGAACGGTGAACTTAACGAAGAGGTGTACATTGAAAAACCACAAGGATTTATTGATGCACATAAACCTGACCATGTTTATGTGCTAGACAAAGCCCTCTATGGTTTGAAACAAGCACCTCGAGCATGGTATGTCAGTCTTTCCAATTTTCTTATCTCTGCTGGTTTCAGCAAAGGTGTGGTGGACACAACATTGTTCACAAAAAGGGAAGGCCAGCACATAATGCTAGTCCAAATATATGTCGACGATATTATATTTGGATCTATAGACAGTAATTTCTGTAAGGATTTTTCATCCCTAATGGAGTCCAGGTTCGCGATGAGTATGATGGGGGAAATGAGTTTTTTCCTCGGATTACAAGTCAAACAACATGAAAATGGGATTTTTGTGAACCAGTCGAAATATACTCTTGACATTCTCAGGAAGTATAAGTTAGACTCTTGCACGAGTATCGCAACTCCCATGGCTTCAAACTGTAAGTTAGGAACTAATCCTTCCGGGAGAAGTGTCGACAATACAACTTACAGAGGGATGATTGGATCCTTACTGTATCTTACGGCCAGTAGACCAGATATTATGTTTTCAACATGTCTTTGTGCTTGTTTTCAGGCCGACCCAAAAGAATCACACCTAACTACGGTAAAACGCATTTTTCGTTATCTTAAGGGTACACCCGATCTTGGTCTCTATTATCCAAAGGGAACCAATTTTGATCTTACTGCCTTTTCGGATGCTGATTTTGCAGGTTGTAGAGTTGATAGGAAGAGCACATCAGGTGGAATACAGTTTTTGGGAGACAGACCGGTGAGTTGGTCCTCCAAAAAGCAGAATTGTATTTCAACATCCACAACAGAAGCTGAGTATGTAGCAGCCGCAAGTTGTTTCTCTCAAGTGTTGTGGATGAGAACACAATTAGGTGATTATGGGTTCTTGCTCACCAACATCCAAATAGTAACGCCCAACTCCCCGAGGAATCACTTCTACCCGCTTGCCCCCCACAATTGGCAACTTCACATTTCCACACTCCGCCACGAAGCCGAGGATATCGCCTTTGATATCCTCAAAAACCACCCACTCTTCTACGCCCTAACCACCGCCATATCCGTACCATCCATATACCTTCAACAATTTTGGCGTCATCTCACTTTTGTGTCTGACGCTGAACCCCAATTCCTATCCACCATAGACTGCGTTCCTATCAAGATCACCCAGGAAGCCATCCACCGCATTCTTCGCCTCCCTGCTGAAGCCTTCTCAGTCACTAAATATGCCTTCGCCCCCATACCTTCCCAAATAGAATCTCTTGATGAAATCAAAACCCTCGGATATGATGGCCCACTAACCAAGCCATCCGAATTCAGAACCAAGCATCTACAATCACATTGGAGGGTACTGTTCGACATAATCAACAAATGTTTCACAGGGAAACATTCAGGGCACGACTCCGCTTCCATCCAGGTTCTAGCCATGTTTGCGCCTTCGCGTTTGATCGACACTATGACTACGCGACATTCCTTTTCGAGGAGTTGAAAAGAGAAGTACTGGAGAAAAGAACAAGACGCGGGCGAAACTACATACCATTCCAATGGTTCCTGCAACTAATTATTCAATTCGCCATGGACCAAGATGACGATATTCATGAGCATCCGGAAGCAGTTGTCTATTTCACCGCCGCGCTTCAACGTATAAAGTTCCCAACGGCAAATGCCAATGTAGCGGTAATGAATATTCCGATATCTCTGTTACAACAAGCTGCTCAGACCGACAGGGTAAGGGACTACATAAGGGTTGTCTATCCGGATGTGGCTCTATCAACACCGACTGAGCCTAATCAGTCCAAAGGTGAGGAGAGAACTAGTGAGATTGAGGGAGCTGAGGTGGCGGTAGGAAATATTTTGGGTTTGGGTGAGAGGGAGTTGTCTGAGGTAAGGGAGGGAGGTGCAGGTGAGCCGGACGAGGTGGTCGATTCTGAACAGACCGTCTCTGTCCAATTGAGAGATGAAGGAGCTGCATCTGAGGGTTTTCTTCGCCCCCTAAGCCAGACAACCCACCAAAAGACCATCAGTCCAATGGTCGAAACAACCCCCACCATCCACTTGGTATCCCCTCAAAGGAAAAACACTTCATTCCATGGGGATTTTGCACATACTCCATCACCCTCTCACTCGCAGAGAGGTTATGTTGAAACAGGTCACACGTCGCCCCCAGTGACCATTGTTCGTTCGACCACAGCTCACAGCTCACACCCCACCCCCACACACACAACACGATGCCTCCATGGTGTCCACCCCCGAAAACGCCATCAAGACAAACTTCCGGATCTGAGCATCCCACAATGGAGCCAGAAATGATGGAAGGAAGTTGAGATGTTAACAGCAGCTCTACGTGCTGCTGGTGTTATTACCCGGGCTAACCTAGACGCCCACAAGGAAGCTGCCGAGGAGCAACATACCCCCATTCTCTCATTTATCAAGTGTAAGGGTGTTGCCTTTGAGGCTCAGCCGCCACCAGGTAACCGTTCAGTCCAAGCACAAATCTCAGAACTCTCTGAAAAAATGGACGCGCTACGCGCCTAATTCTACAAATCCAAGAGTAGCTCAACAACAGAATGAACCGGCTTGAATCAGCCGTTATCGATCTATAATGCCGTCCTCAGGCTGACTCCCAAAAGAGAAACATGACGATCAGGACGACCCTGATCACCAAGAGGGGGAGAAGCGTCAAAGAGTTCAGTCTGAGGACCAGATGCTTATTGTAGGGGGAGCACACATTCAAGGGTTTGGGAAAGAAGGTTCCGAGGTTCAAGAAATGATTAAAGGCGATCCTTTAATTGAAGGCCTAGCTCCCTTAGATCCTCTTTCGGCTATGGTGGAATATGAGCCAAGTTTTGAAAAAGTTGAGGTTATATTAGTGTGTGATACAGACTCTGATAATGACCAAGACTATCATCCAATTACTCCCAAGCCTGAACCTGAATCGCCATAGAAATCATCATCCTTGTTTGAGTTTTTAAATTCCCCAACCCACGTGCCTCTAGAAGAAATCATATCTTCCATCCAAACCAAATCCACTGCTCCCATAGAAACCCCACCAGTCCAAGAAATGCCACCAGCTCAATCAACCCTACCAGCTCAATCAACCCCACCAGCCCATACTGCCGAGTGATCAGGTACCCGAACAGTATACTATTTTGATACCAGAGATGTTAATCCAAGGTACGATGTAACCGATATAGGATAGGTCCGGTGGTATTCGAAGGGTCAAGTGCAATCTCTGGCAAGAGAAATAAAAGAAGAGCTAAAGCAGGACCAGAGGACTCGAGTTTTGAAACTTCTTGAAGCTCCTCCTGCTGAGCTAGAAGAACCTCTGGTCCAGGGGTTAAAAGATTTTTTGAGAAAATTCCCTACAGAGCAGTTTCAAAACCCCTTTCTGGAAGAAAGGTTCAAAATGGTTTTCAGAAAGAGACCTGGATCTTATAACAGACGTCTTCTCATGGACATGACAGATGCATGCCGAGCTGAACAAGCAGAATATAATCAGATGATGCTGAGGGAAAAGAGAGATAAGGATAAATATTGGTCTAAATCAAAGATTGTAAAGATCAACAACATCCATATGTACAAAAGAGCGTGAGTATTCACTCCTACATTTGAGGTGCTCAGAGAGGACGGATCTGTTCAGGAACTGCATGAAACTAACCTAGATTTTGCAAACATATATGAAATCGAGTTTCTACCCAACAAATTGAAAAATAAGATTAAGAAACGTGTAACTCATGTCACTGCTGTCGTGGCCCTTTTCAGAGGCATGAATCGCCGCTCCATTGTTATGTGCTTAAGAGATTTTCAAATGGTGATTAAGAATGCTTTGGTTAAAGTTGGTCTAAGAGCTCTAGAGCAAAATATCTTCCTTCCAGACCACTACCCAGCTTTCAAAGTCTTGATGAGGGGGGGGGGGGGTAGCCGGGAATCATATTTTTGAACCAAAAAGGGCTGAAAAGGTTTATGTGCTTTAGGATCTGCGTTGCTACTCCGACGGTACTATCAGATTGGTCAGAGCTGAACTCACCAAAAGGATATAAGTAAACGATGCTCAGTCAATCCCTAACTTAAACGCAAACCAAAGGAAATTCAAGACATTCTCAGTGGCATAGAACTGCTGAATGAGAGGCTACATTTAAGGCAAGTGACTTAATGGTTCGACGTCGTCCTTGGCCTCCGAGAAACAACTGATCACGCCCGAGTTCGCCCACAATGATTGAAAAGGGAGAGATTTTTATATATTTAATTTCGATCTGGTGACTTTATTTTGTAATAAATATTTTAGTTTATTTCCTTGTAATTCATTTCTAGTCTTTGTTTTATTTGTATCTATTATATTAGAAGTTGAGGGGCCAAAGTGTAATTGTTTCAAAGTTGATTTTAATCCATGTAAAGGGAAACCCTACTAGGGTTTCCCACCAGACATACATATTATTAATATTACACCTGCCGACAAGTGTTAACATTCTCTTTGTCAATTTCATCTTTATTCCTTGCAAATCATTGAGTAATTATTCTGTTTTGCAATATAATATTGGTGAGATCATTCAAGTGTTGATATAATACTGGGAATACGTTTACAACAGGAATATTTGTAAGGGGGAGGATTTGTAACACCCCAACTCCCGAGCAGGTACGTGTAATTATCCCATTGACTAATTATAATAGTGATTATTGCGTTGGTTCAATTGCGTCCAGCAAAGTGGATTATACGTGTCGGGACGGGGATTACATGGATTTGAGATATAATTTTAGTGGATTAATTATATTTATGGATTCACGGGATTAAATGGGATTTAATGATATAAATAGTGGATTTTTGACAACGGGGCTGGGTATCGGGGTCGAACCCGCGTTATAATTAGAAACGTATATACATATGTGATGTTTGTGACTTCATTTCACTTTTCAAACTTATCACAGAGTGTATGTGTGTGTTTGTGCTACTGAGTCAGTGAGATTGAAGCCAAATAAGTGAAGTTAATTGCTGAAATCCATATTTGAGCTCCTATTCATGTGTTCTTCACTTGAGCAAGGTGCAAAGGTAAGAAATTTTGGATTGAATCAGATTTTCATGTATTAATTGATGTGTAATCATGGGAATTATTGTGCAATTGTGTTATGAGTATTTTAGGATGATTGCTAGGCGTTTTATCTACTGAGAATTGGGTTATGGAGGATTATACCTCCTCGACAGAATGAAAACAGAGAATAGAGGGTAGTTGTTCGTCGTGAGCGTGGTCACGACGCGCAGAGCACGACCACGATGACCAGCGCGAACGGGAGGAGCGCAACCTAGGGTTTGAGTGCGATCGCGACGCGAGCGTGGGCCGCGACGAGGCCAATGCGGCCGCGATCTGGCTAGTGGTCTATATTTGGGTTTTGGGCCTCGGGGCCTATATATTTTTTAGGGCCAGTCAGTTATAGTAATAGTTATGGGATACCTGGGATTAATCTGGGAAGAATTATTGTGTGTACAGGAATTGACAGAGATCGTTACGGGTCGGGTTCGGATCAGCGAATTAGGGATATTGTGTGGGGTGATCCAGGTGAGTACGCAAGGCCTTTTTAAAAGACTAGTCGCCGTCTTTTGAGTCTTTCATGTTAGTACTTCATATGTGTTTATATGAACTGTTTGAGCACTGTGAGCTGCCCCTCAGGTATGAGCTTACCTTTCTTTATATGTGCATATATTGTTATGCATGAGATCCAGTATAGTGCTATCATGGGAGATGTTTAGCTCTGTTTGACCCTGTGTAGGGTTCCCATATATATATATATATATATATATATATATATATATATATATATATATATATATATATATATATATATATATATGTATGTATGTATATATATATCTATGTATATATATATATATGCGCTACCATTCCTGTTAGCCCCCACGGGCGTGGCTTGGCTCCAGGGGGGATTCCCAAATTGAGATGAGAATCTCATTCTGTGTTGGATCTCGGATGCCCCTGAGTAAAGGCTAGCTTGGCCTGTGTACTGTCACGTAGTGTAAAGATATGATGTTGCCATGCGCTATGTGATTACGTGTTTACTGTAGTGTCTAATCCTTGTGTACTCACGAGCTGCGAAGCTTACGTATTCGAGTCTGATGTGTGTATCACGGGAACCAAAGATAGGACCGCCAACTCCTGTGCGAAAATAGGAGCTTTGGGATCGTTGCCGAGGAATTCTGCTTTTGTTCGTTGTATGTGACTACTGTACTGGTGGGAACATGTTTAGCCATATTCGGGTTGGGGATTTTGTATGTGGGGTTAACTGCTAAGCAGTGATGTTATGTAATGTGAAAATGTTTTAATTAATCAGTGTTTGTGCAAACCTTGACATTGTAATATGGATTTTAATTGCATTAATGCCACCTGTGTATTGTAAATGACGTGGCTTTTAGCTGGATTTGGAGGGTGTTACAAGAAACGTCTAAATTGGAGCTAAAAAGAATGATTATCAATCCTCAAAATTGGATGTTTGGAATGAAAAAAAACCTATTGCGGGGGACTTGTTTCTCCCGTATAGGAAGGACCAAACTCAAGGTGAGTTTATAAGAAGAAGTCTTGACAAACATGACAAGTGTGTTCATAGGTTTTACTCTAAAACCTAGGGCTGTTCAAACAAAACCGGAAAACCGAGAAACTGAGCCGCACCAATTATATCATTTGATCTGAAACATCATGGGGCGGTTTAGGTTTTTATTTTTAGAAAAACCGTTGATAACCGTACTGAACCAATTGTATAAATACAAGTTAGTAGCTTCTACTTATACTTTCATTTAGTCATTCTAATACATTAAACACTAGATTTTCAAATGATTTTTTTTATTTTTAATTGTTTTGTTAAATACATTTAGTTTAACTTTAAAATCTATAACCAAAGAGTTTGCTATGACTTTGTACTTCAAAGGAATCCGTGTTTAAAAAGTTTATATTTGTATAATTGTATTTTCTTTTAAGCATATAACGGGTAACTGTGGACCGAACCGAGGGTAACCTGCAACAACCTAACTTTTAACGTTCTGTTTTTGACTTAATAATGTAATTTGATTACATTATTTGTCTTGTAATTTATTTAAGTAATGAGAAACTATATAATTAAGTTAAATACATGTTATGTATTTTATTATGAAGTGACAATTTTAAAGAATGAAATAAAAACAAGTTTAGGGTTCAAATGGAGAATTTAACAAACTTTGTTATATAAATACTCAAAGGGAAGTAATCTGCTCATTTATTCATCCAATTGCAACACCAAACCCAAACTCTTTTCTCTCAAAATACGACTTCATCTCCATTCATCTCAAATTCAACAAGAACCATCAATTCTTGTCAACAAAAGCAAGATTTAAGTCAAGAAATTCAAACAACAAGATTTTAGAAAGGATTAAGGTAAATTCTCATCTTGAATTATCTGCTATTTGTTCTTATAGAAGCCTACAGCTTCTTGTGCTTATGAACACAAAAACCATCTTCAAAGCATCACGATTTAAGAAAAGTTTAGTGTTGTATGTTTGAAACAAAACCCACTGCAGATTGTGAGCAACATAGCCAGAGCTAGAAAGCACATTAACCAGTAACTGTGAGTTGTAGATTTTTTAATTTTACAGTAAATTATGTGACTTAAGACTTTTGCTGCATTATCTTGACTTTATTGGCATTCAGATCTTATTGAGCATATTGGTATATTATCATAGCATGTTTACTATGTTTTGTTGAGCCGAGCATTCTTTCTTCTAGCTTTCATTCTTTGACCAGTCATTCGATTTTTAAGCTTAACACCAATACTATTGCTCAATGTTAGGTTACCGTTACGCATATGATGTGCTAATTTACATGACGAAAGCATAGTGGGTATCTAGAGCTTAGCATTCTGATGATACCCATACATTAATTAATGATAGCTGGCCCAGTACTCGGCTTATCCCCACATATTGATGCGTGTGTTTGGTGTTATCATTATCCAGAGCTTCTTTATGAATTTGTCTAAAATTATCAAAAGCAACAACCGTTTTATAACTGGGAGCTGAGCAAAGACGCGCATCAGAGCATTTATATTGGCTAATGTCCCTTCGAGATTTGAGTTGTGCATCAGCCTAGTGCAGTGCATGAGCAATAGAGATGAGTTGTGCATGAGCCGAGTGCAATGCATGAGCTTTTGTGCTCGTGTTCATAATTGCATGTTTAATGTGAAATTCTACATACTCACTAAGCAATTAAGCTTACCCCGTTATTGCATTATTTTTCAGGTAAAGGCAAAGGATTGGCTGGACCTAGTTCATAGGTCAGGACTGTGAAAGAGCTTGAAGTGGCTTAGAACCTGTTTCAACACCTTCGTACTTGACTGATGATAGAGTTTTGGGATACTGGGCTAGTTTATATTTTGTGCTTTGATGTAATAGTCTAGAAGTCTGTACCCTACTACTTAACATTTGTCTCTGGTTGTAATTAACTTTAATTCTGCACTGTTAATTATTATCTTAGTTTCCTGATTGATATTGCATTGCTACTGGAGCCTAGTGTTAAGACCTTTGAGAAATTTAGGTCTTACAGAATGGCATCAGAGCAAATAGTTTGTGTGAATCATTGTAAAGGTGTAATACATGATCTCAAAATTGTGTAATGCTATAGTATCAATCATGATAGGACATCTTAAACTAAGATAGGTTTTCAGAGACTAGTAGGACGGGGCATGAAAGGGTACAATGTGCTAGACTAATGAGCTAAATATTTGGTGATTTGTATTTCAGAGCCATGTCAGGAGAAGGTGGACCATCAGGTGGCATGACCCCAGGGCAAGTCCTGGAAATGATGCAACAACTAATAGCCAAGAATAATGAACAACAAAACAAGTCTATGTTAGAACAAAGTGAAGCAATATATAAAACTAAAAAGAGAAGTAAACATAAAAAGAAGCAAATTGAACAATCAAGTGAATCTGATTCTGATAATGTGCATGTCAATTAACAAATTGAACAACCAAAAGGCTGTAGATTCAAATACTTCAAAGCGAGTGGTGCTATAACGTTTGAAGGCACAGTAAACCCAATACAAGTCTTAGACTGGGTAAGTCGTACTGAAGTAATCTTCAATATCTCAGAATGTATGAACAACAATTGAGTGAACTTCGCTACGACATTGTTTGTTGGAGCTGCTAGAGCCTGGTGGAAGACACAAAAGAGCATCTAGGGTGAACAAGAAATTAAGGCACTGGACTGGGAGCAGTTCTTGGAAATGTTCAACGCCAACCCAACTGATAAACAATACGAATTTGAAAAGCAGTTCATGTAATTGAAACAAGGAACTAACACTGTCAATGAATATGAGCATGAATTCTCGAGACTCTGCGGTTCTTCGTCATATCAAGTAGCGACAGAAGAACGTAAGAATAGCATATTCAAATTGGGTCTCAATCCAACATATAGAAAACTACTGAGTATCATAAAGTTCAAGACGTATCTCAGTATAATGGAAGCCAACAAGAATAGTGGTGCGGGAATTCACAGATCCTAGTTGTGAACCCGTTATGATGGCTATAAGTCCTACTTGTCCATCTCCACCTAAGAAATAAAAATTCAGTAGATTCTTCAGTTCATCAAAGTCCAGTCAGCAACACTCACGAGAATCCTCTACGCCTAAAAAGACTAGAGCCTATTCCATACAGTCAGAAGCACGACCGTGTAAACGTTGTAGCAAATTTCATAGTGGACGCTACAACCCTAGAGATGTGATCTGTTATACCTGTAAATAGATTGGACATGGAAGTGATGAGTTCCCAGAAAGAAACAATGTGTGCTAAAACTGTGGTGAACATGGACATTATGCCAAACATTGTCCAAATGCACACAGGCTTACTAAACCTGAACAACAAGTTGGCAGAGCAATCCAGCGGAGTAATACAATGATACCGACAGCAAAGGCACGAGTTTTCCATATAACTGTTGAGGATGCGGAAGAGACACCAGAAACGCCAAAAGACCACATTGGTAATTAATATTAAGTTCTTATATGATTCAATGTTTTAAATTCAATTATCAGATGAATTTCAATTTCCAAAATAAGTCTTGAGTTAGACTGTCCAACCATGTCATCCATAGTGAATAATGCGGATGAAATATGGGTTGTATCAGTTGAAGCCATGACACAAATGCCTTTCAAATTAGAAATTCTACCTGCAAGCGATATAGGTATTGGTATCTGAATCATGCACGATTCAAAAGACCAAAGGAAACCAAAACTGAATCTTAAACACAAGTTACTTCGTAAATCCATGTAATCTAAATGATTACATCGTGTCTCTTAATGAGGCAAGGGTAGAAGTTGCTAATTCAATAAAATTAAATGAGAGGATGGGTTTTGAACCAAATGGTCAAGCACCGAATGTCAGTTTATATAGAAATCAAAGAAGACTGAGGCACAAAGCTAGAGTAAAACGAGAATTAAAGCGAGATTCTTATAAAATCAAGCGATAGGTCCTGAATGACCAATGAAAGTCAATTATTAGTCTATACACATGTAAATATGAAATTATTATTCCATTATATTGTCAATAACTGTCATTTCAAAGTCTTGATGAAAGTCAATGCACAACTCAAAAGCCTGCTAAGAGATTGATGATAATAATATCATCAATAAATGAAATTTTCCAGTAAGTTCAGAATTCATATTCAAAAAGCACTACAACTAGTGAAAGATCAAAAAAGAAAAGATTGATTAGCTATCTTAATATATTGAGCTATATCCGAGTGAATTGAAAGTCATTTAAGTCTCAAAGCATAAGTCCATATAGTAAATGTAAAATATCGGAAATGGATAGTGAATGTACTAGTTATAAAAGCCAAAGAAGCAGAAGTTATGAAATACAGATGGTGCTCATTCAATAAACACCAAAATGTTTGTGTCAGATATTAGGGATTCATACCTACTTTGTGATTCTTAACTATGTCTATCTGAACATAGACAACTTCGAGGACGAAGTTTGTGCGTGGTGGAGCCGATACTGTTACAACCTAACTTTTAACATTCTTTATTTGACTTAATAATGTAATTTAATAACATTATTTGTCTTGTAATTTATTTAAGTAATGCATAACTATATAATTAAGTTAAATACATGTTATGTATTTATTATAAAGTAACAATTATAAAGAATGAAATTAAAACAAGTTTAGGGTTCAAATTGACAATTTAACAAACTTTGTTATATAAATATTCAAAGGGATGTATTCTGCTCATTTATTCATTTAATTGCAACACCAAACCCGAACTCCCTTCTCTCAAAATACGGCTTCATCTCCATTCATCTCAAATTCAACAAGAACCATCAAATCTTGTCAACAAAAGCAAGATTTAAGTCAAGAAATTCAACAACAAGATTTTACAAAGGATTAAGGTGAATTTTCATCTTGAATTATCTACTATTTGTTCTTATAGAAGCCTACGGCTTCTCGTGTTTATGAAAACAAAAACCATCTTCAAATCGTCAAGATTTAAGCAATGTTTAGTGGTGTATGTTTGAAACAAAACCCACTTCAGATTGTGAGCAACAGAGCCAGAGCCAGAAAGCACATTAACCAGTAACTGTGCGTTGTAGATTTTAATTTAACTGCAAATTATGTGAATTGAGACTTTTGTTGCATTATCCTAACTTTATTGGCATTCAGATCTTGTTGAGCATATCGATATATTTTCATAGCATGTTTACTGTGATTTGTTGAGCTGAGCATTCTTTCTTCTAGCTTTCATTCTTTGACCAGTCATTCAATTGTTAAGCTTAACACCAATACTATTGCTCAGTGTTGGGTTACTATTAAGCTTATGATGTGCTAATTTACATGATGAAAGCACAGAGGGTAGCTAGAGCTGAGCATTTTGAGGATACCTATACAACAATTAATGGTAGTTAGCCCAGTATTTGGCTGATCCCCACATATTGACGCGTGTGCATGAGCTTCTTTATGAATTTGTCTAAAATTCTCAAAAGTGACAACAGTTTTATAACTGGAAGCTGAGCAAAGAATCCCATCAGAGCATTTATATTAGCCAATGTCCCTTGAAGATTTGAGTTGTGCATGAGCCTAGTACAGTGCATTAGCAATAGAGCTGAGATGTGCATGAGCCGAGTGCAGTGCATGAGCTTTTGTGCCCGCGTTGATAATTGCATGTTTGATGTGAAATTCTACACACTCACTAAGCAATTAAGCTTACCCCGTTGTTGCATTATTTTTTAGGTAAAGGCAAAGGATTGGCTGGACCTAGTTCATAGGTCAGGACTGTGAAAGAGCTTGAAGTGGCTTAGAACCTGTTTCAACACCTTGGTACTTGACTAATGATAGAGTTCTAGGATATTGGGCTAGTTTATGTTTTGACTAATGATAGAGTTCTAGGATATTGGGCTAGATTACCTTATTTAATTATGGTAATCTCTATTTCGTATTGTAATTTTAATCTATATCAATTACAAGTATTTTATTCTTATTTCTTATAGTTAGTATCAAGTCTATAATAGCTACATGTATCACTTCTAGTACAAGATTATATATATTTTCTTTGTATTGTAAGAAGAATAATCTTTTGGTTTTATTAATATCTAAATCTGGTGGATGTTTGAATTATGTTTGGGATGTTTTAAACTCCCCTAATAACTATTATTGAAATATAGGAACCCACTAATTTTATATTTGATTCATGTTCACATATATGTCATGTTTTAATTAAAGAAGGTAATCCGTTTGTTCAAAAATTAGTAAGGTTGGATGTGTGTCTCAAGGCGATAACTGTTCTATCGGGTGAGTAATGGAAGCTTCATATTTACCATTCTATATCGGGATGAAAATTTTGATTCATTCAAGCAAATGGGTCGAGCAGGTTGACGATTAAAAGATAAAAAATTTACATGATATTGAAAAAATTTTCTACAAACAATTTGTTTAATATCTCAGTTTTTAGAATTTTTTTTTTAAAATTAAGTTCAAGCTTAGTTTTTTTACCACAGGTTTTATCCCTTTTGTCCACTTGACCAGATGAATTCAAATTGTCACCTCTACCTAAATCACGAGTCGTCACCATTAAATGTACATACTACAACTTCTAGGAAGTTATCAATACAGTATATATAGAACACCTGTTATATTATAATATTGTGTATAGGGCTTGATTACTTGTTACATATCTTTTCTCTTTTCTACTGATTCTAATAACTTTAACGCCTTCCAACGAATATGTTTAAACTTATGTACTTATTTATTATTGAAAATTTACAAGTGATGTTTATGATAATTGTGGTGTTAGAATGTGTAAAAGGATAATTTGTTGATGTTTAACTCAACATTTTATTCTAAGGTGACGTTTGGTTTTCGTGATTTCAGAGAAACTGGTGGGATTTTAATTTAAAAATCTTTCTCTTATCATGTTTGGCAAAAAAAAAAGGGATTTCTTTTTCTTTTAGCATTTCACAATCCTCACTTTCAAGATTTTAGAATTCTTCCATACCCCCTATTATTTCAAAATCTCATATCTTCACATTTCAAATTCCTAACCAAATGACAATATTATCCTTATCCTTAACCTAACCACCACCTACCTATTATACCGAATGACCCTACCTTACCCAACCCTACAACCACCGACCCCATCCTACCCTACCCCACCCCACCCCACCCCACCCGGCCATCCACCCCACCCCACCCCATCCCATCACATCTCATCGTACCCAACCGCAACTAGATATCCCCAACAATGATAACTATCAAACACTACCTACCTCCAATATATCGTATCATACTCTACCGTACCTACACACCCCTACCTACCATACCTTCCCATCCTATCCATCCCCACCCCACCCCACCCCAACCTAACTAAACATCATATCTTACTTTCGCCAATCCTACCTCACCTATATTTACATATACATATCCACCTAATACCACCCTTCTCACCCAACCCTACCCATCCTACGCTTAATTATCATACATACCCACCTACCTTACCATCACCCATCCCACACCAAATACACATCGTATCCTACCTAGTGGCGTAGCCATGATTCTAGTTTTGGGGGTGCCACATACGTAATTATAAATCAATAGGTTTTGTAAAACCTAAAAGTGTAACATTATAAAGATTGTTACAATGTTATTTTTTAGAAAATCTTAAAATCATTTTAGATATTGTTATGGGTCGTTTGGCTCACGGATTTACTGAGATTCACTGTGATTTGCATTTAAAACCTATAAGGTTCACACATTAAAAAACCCAGCATTTCTTAAATCATTTCCTTATTTGTTATTTAAAAACTCAGCCTCCTCTGGGATTTTAAATCTCAATTACCTTGCATTATTTATATTAGCAAATCATTCAATAGAATGCAAATCCCAAAGGAAAAACTGGCAAATTAAACGCATCCTAATTCTATGCAATATGTATCAATTTGTAAAGACAAAAAAAGAAAAAAGAAAATATACAATTGTATATATAAAAGGAGTTGGGGAGGGGGGCCATGGCCCACCATTTCCCTATGGTGGCTACGCCACTGATCCTACCCTCATCCATCCTACCTTACCTACATCTACTTATACACACTCATACCACACTACCCTTTCACATCCCATCCCATCCCAGCGCACCCTACCTACTCCACCCACCCCTACCTACCATACCTACCCTACCTCTACCTATATACACCTTGCCCACCTTTTAACATAACCTATCTCCTTGTACACCTACCTGCTTTACTTATATCATTTTGACACATTTACAAATAAACAAGATTTTACATATAATTGAACTTGAAATCATGCAAACCAAACACATGACATTTTTCAAATCCAGTCACATTTGAAACCTGTTGTTTTTAAATTATGTCATATTTAAATCCTGGTATATCAGAATTCTGTAATCCAAACGCTTCCTAAGAGTTTATTCAATCTTGATATTTATGCGTTGTTGCAAATTTGTCGTGTTTGTCAAGTGTAGATTTTATAAGACATAAGACCATGGGATCGAGTGGTGTAACACCACTATCTTTCACGGATCAATGTGCATACTTGGCCACAATCCATGTTTCACTACATTTGTCTCAAGCTTCCCACCATGCCTATACCAGCTCTCATTCCATGATGCCAACCATTTCCAGCTGTGAACTATGAACCGTGATAGTAAGGTAGAGAGATGTGACGCTCACATGCCCAAAGTGTAAACTGCGAAGAGTAAAGACCATTTCTGATGAACTAAGGAGATATGGTCAAGCTGTTACCTAATAACAAAGTTGTGAGCTAAATTTGAAATGCCA
Source organism: Centrapalus pauciflorus (assembly GCA_020465985.1). NCBI lineage: Eukaryota > Viridiplantae > Streptophyta > Magnoliopsida > Asterales > Asteraceae > Centrapalus > Centrapalus pauciflorus. The sequence goes on along the minus strand of JAANYP010006967.1, from coordinate 82,665 downwards.
TCATACTTGTTAACCCTTGTGTTGTAGCCATCAAAGATCACGTACAACTCTCGTACTCGATCAATGGAAAACTTGTAGGAAACATAGATGAAGACATAACATACAAATAATTAATTTAGGATGCATATATAACTAGATAATGGAATCAAGAAAACATAGGGGTGTTTGGTTTGCTGATTTGTTTTTCCTAGGATTTGCATTCTGTTAAAAGATTTGAATTAGGCAGCATTTTCATTTATCAAGATTTTGTCAAAAAATTTGTATTATCTTTTAATAAACTTTGCCAATATAAAAACTGCAATGTAACTGAGATTTAATATCCTAAAAGAAGACTGAGTTTTTCAATAACAAAGAATGAAGAGATTTAAAAAATTCTCAAATTTTAAATCTTTACTGAAATATACAAACCAAACACAAAATTTTAAATACAAATTCCAATGAATCTCAAAATATCCACGAACGAAACAACAAAGTGTGTTGGTCCAGGTGTGTATATACATACGTATTATATATCTTTGTAGGTCCCAAAAGGTTTCCCTAGTATGTTGCTATAAGCTGTAGAGGGGGTGAATACAACTATTTAATTCAACACACTTTCTTAATGTTTGTATGTATATTATCAACAACTGTTAATTACAAACAAACTTGAACTGCTGAATGGTTCAAGCTGAGATGACAGAAACAACAGAGACTACTAATCTAAGACACACTCAGACCAGTTACAATGAATACACTCACAAAGATGAACTCACTGTTTACAAGACAGATAGGCAGACAGCTTGAACAAGAACAGCTTGGACACACTCAACTTTTTTATTCTAAGCAGACTTTGCATGCATGAAAACACACTTCTTTGCACATTCTGAATATTGTACTCTTGGTTCTCTACATTCCTTAGAAGATTCCTTTTATACTCTCACAGAGAATCCTGGTGAAGCTTCCTCATTGGATGTAGAGATAGTGGGGTGTCTTTCCAAAAAGACAAAAATACTTTTCTGCACGTTCTGGCAAAGCAGCATTTGTCTCTACATTGCAGAATCTTTGTCTTTTCCTTTTTGTCTCTGTTGCAGAAGGCTTTAACTAAAAGAAGAATGTCAACTTTAAACCTTTCATATTCTTGTATAGCCATTTTGATATAAAAAATGGTCTGTCACCCATTTAAAATATCCATTTTGTCTTCATGTAACAGAAAAGCTTGGGCAGTTTTAGTAGCTTACGTATTTCCACTTTGTCTTTGACTTTGTAAACAGATCTTTTGGACCAAGACAATACATGAGGACATGGAAACATATTCCATAAAGTGTTTAGCCTGTTCACAAAGAACAGGTTTAGTTCACAAAGAGCAGAACATTTAGATATTGTCCAAGCTGCTCAACAGGTATGAGCAGCGTAGACAATACATGAGGACTTGGAAACAATTCCACTTTGTCTTCGACTTGTAAACTGATCTTGTAGTAAAAAAATACATGAGGACTTGGAAACATATTCCGTAAAGTGTTTAGCCTTTTCCCAAAGAACAGGTTTTCTTCACAAAGAACAGAACACTTAGAATCTGTCCAAGCTACTCAACAGAACAGAGCAGCGTAGACAGTTTATGTCCAGCCTGTTCAGCAGACAAAACAGCTTGGGCAATCTGCCTTAGTTGCCACAAATGCAATAGGGTAAGCTGCTTTGACTAATATTGCAAATCAATTATCATGTTTCAGTAAGGCATTAACTGGCCTTAGATTATACCTTCAAGTACATCAAACAGGTTTGATTAATAATCTCCCCCTAAGATGTATAACAGGTTTGACTGAGGCCTTTTTGTGCCTAACAACCTCCCCCTATTTGCAACAATCAGTCTAAGCTGATTCCATCAAATATCACTATATATTTTTACATTACATTTGTTGAAATGAAATTGCAACATTAAAGTAAAGTAAAAGATCGGTTTATATATACACTGATATTGATAACAAACAACACATGTTTTCACATAAGTACAACTGATGTACTACAGTAAATTAAAACTAATGTAAAAATATATATTACAACTGATGTAATAAAGTACAACATAAGTACAAAGAGAATTCCATCAAATTGCACTGTTGATGGTGGGAGCAAGTAATGGTAAGCCTGTCCAACTTATGGACAGCTTCCATTCTTCATCTACTAAGCAGTAGATGGACCTTCAAGTAGTGGCCTTTCTTCAAACAATTGTTCAAAGTGCTCCATGGTCTCTTCAATTTTTTTACTTCATGTCTGAGAATCATGAAGTCAGGGTGCTGAAGTTCTCCTCTCTCATAGAAGCCTTTAAGCTATTCCTAGATAGCTGCTCTCCATTTTGATGATTGCGTGAAAGAGTTGGAGAGTCTAAATGCTATGAGCTGCTTGAGTCCAACCTGATGCAGATCAGAGGCTCTCTGGAAACACATTTTCTTTGTTAAGGGGTCTACAAAGAATACCCCAAACTCAGGTTCTTCTATGAGCTTGTCTTCTTCAAGCTCAACACCCCATAGGCAGGCTGTGATTTACTCTTTTGATTTCAACAGCTAAAATGCCTTGATCAATCATCATTAGGAATTCCTCAAGCTTTGTATCCTTCCTCTTTCTCCTGGGCTTATTTTTGGGTTCTACCACTAAGGTACCCTTAATTTTCTCTTCAGAAATCAGGACTAGGTTTTTGACTCTCTCCATCAGTGTTTTGACATATGCCCTGATAGTCTTAGCAGCTTCTGATTTTGGCTGACTCAAGGCAACTGCCAATTCAACCCATTCTCTGTACCCCATACAAGAAACATCAGCATATTCATAAGCTTCCAATTATGGACCCTCAGCACCTAGCCTGGTTATCTGAATCTTCCACTGCTTGCCTTTCTTTGAAATGGGGACAGCTTTGACGATTGTTTCCTTGGCAAGCCTTCTGTTGGCCACATCAAAGAATTTCTTCCTTGCCAAGTTGTGAAAGTGTACTTGGGCTCTTGATGAAGAGGATGCCGCCTTTATTTGGTCACTAAGACCTGTGCACTCTTTCTTTCTCTCCCTCTTTCTCAGTCACTGACTCTTTTGCAGCCTCTAGCAGTTTCCTTTGAACATCCAAGAATGACATTTTAACTTTTCTTGCCTCCTTGAATGCAAAGGCCTTTGCAGGTTTGGCAGAGGCTTCTTCTTTCTTTTGTCGTTTCACGATCTCAAGCTGCTCTTCTTTGAATATAATTGGTATCCAGTGCAACACCCATTTTTTTGGCTTGTGTTTTATCGAATTTGAGTTGAGCAGCCTTGAGATAGTCAGTGTCCACTGAGGCTTTTCTCTTACCCTTAGCTGTGGTGGCTATGACAGCTTCAATCTCCTCTTCCTCCTCTTCTTCAGTTTGTTCTAAAATCAGATGTCTCATTCTGCTTGGCCTGTCCTCATGAATGGATTCCTCCCCCTTAGATGGTGCAGTGCTTGGAGATCCCGCCTGAGTAGGCTGAGCAGTTTCAAAAATTTTGGTAACACCTGCAACAGAACCTGTTTGGGAAATACCTGCTGGTTGCCCTGTTAAAGTTGATTTCTCCTTAGAGGGAGATGGTTACTTCTCCCCCTTAGACTTGGTCTTCAAGGCAGATATCTTCTCCCTCTTTGAAAGAGATGGCATAGAGCCTTCAACAACAGGTCTGCCTGAAGGAATGGATCCAGCAGGCTGGGTAACAGCAGTTTTGGCAGCAGGCTTGGAACCAGCAAGGCTATGCACTAAGAAAGCAATTTGTCCTTAACCTCTGCAAGTTGGGTAATACAGGTTTGAAGAGAAGAAGAATGAGAAGTGGCAAGTGATGAAAGTTGGGCAATAGCTTCCCTGTCAGATGCTGTGAACACCAAACTTTGAAGTTGTGCAAGATTGAGTTCAAGAGAATCTTTCATATCATCAAAGTTTAAGAACACAGAATTGGATAGAGAGACGACTAAGGTATTCAGGCTGGCCAAAGTGTAGAGAAGAGTGTTTGAGCAAGTGTCAACAAGGGCTGACAGCTGTTGGGAAACAACTGACAGTGTGGACACGGAGCCCTGCTGGGTAGAAATAATTGATGAGATGGAGGAGGATAGTTGTTGCAGCTGTGTAGTGAGAGCAAGCAGCTAAGAAGAATGATCAGCTTGGGGAGCAGGGGTTGGGAAAGAAGTCTTGAATGAATCAAGGAACCCCTGAAGCTGGGCAGACACAGAGTTTGAAATGAGTGAGGGGGTGGAGGTCATAGAGTTTTCCAAAGAGCCAACTTTGTTGATCAGCACAGACAGCTGATCCTTCAAAGATAGATCTTTGGGGGATGGAGGTGTATGGGTGGACTATTTAGATTGGGTAGATGGTAAGGAATATGATGGTGATGGTGAGGATTGAGGAGTATGTGGATCAGTAGGTGAAGGTAGGAAGACTTTGGATAGGAGTTCCATAGCCTGGGCATAAGTTAAATGGCCCAGCTTGGAAGGGTCAAGGGGACCTTCAGCAGTAGCTGTATCTGCATCATGAGGTGAAATGGTAGGAGTTAGTGGCCTTTCAGATGTTGCTGGTATTATACCTTTATCAAGACCTGGGGTTGTTCCCTCAGTAGTACCTTTGTTTTTAGGCACCCCTTCATGGGGAGATGGGATGTGCATTTCAACATCATCAGTGGGGAAAGCTGATGATGGAATGTGCATTTGGGGAGCAGCCTCACCAGATTGAATAACTATTCCCTCAGGTTCATCAACTTGGGTTGAACGTCCTTCAACAACTGTTGGGTGTGGAACAGCTGCATCACCAGGAACAGAAGTTTGAGGCTGATCTACTGGATGGTCTGTTCCAGTAGCTTGGACACCTCGTGCAGACTCAGACTGTGTATGAGAAATATGAGGTGGTGACTGTGTGGACTCAGTATGGAGTGGAGAGGGCTCCTGTCTTTCAATGTCTTCAGCCTGTTGAGAGGGTTGGACAGTTGATGTGGTGGTCTCCATTTGTACAACTGGTTCCTGTTGGGAGGAACCAGAGAGCCTAGGCTGACTCAGGATAGACTCAGTTGAAGTGAAGCCTGCTCTAAGTTTGCTCCACTTTCTCCCAAAATAGGAGAAGTAAAAACAACAGGGGTTGCTTCTTTGTCAACTGACTCCTGTTGAGAGGGGTCAGAGGGGCTAGTTTGAAAGGATGGTCTCTTTTTGGCTAAGGATTTGCGTCTGTTATAAGATTTGAAAGATGTAGAGGAGGATGGATGTTGTGGAGAAGTGATGAGAGGTTCTGTTTGGACTGGTGGTGAGACTGGGTCAGGAACAGGGAGGTCAGCCTATTCCATGGTTTTAGGTGCCATAGAGGCACCAACGACAAAGGATTCAGGTTTAACAGATGAACCAGGGTGAGGAGTCTGCTCCCCCTCAGCCACTGAGGCTGATGGTGCAGACTTAGCTGTTTTAGCCTTCTGGTGGACAGGCTCAGCTTCAGTTTGTTTCAAGGCCCTCTTTACCAGTTTAGATTTGGATTTTCCCTTGGGAGTAGTCACTGGATCCATCTTCTGAGTAGAAGTCCTTCCACTAGGCCAAGTAACTTCCTCATAGGTGTTGACAGAGGAGGTTCATTTCCAAGAATTGGGGTATAAAACACTCTATTCCCAATAACAGGGAATGCAGTAGAAGTCAGTAAATGTTGTGAGTTGTTTCGATGCTCACCACAGATGTGTTTGAAGATGAGGCTTAGGAACCTTGGATATCTGACAGGCACTAGTTGTTGTTGTTACTCCACCAGATTCCTTAGATTCAGGAAAATCCATCTTGCCATGTTCAGTGTAGTCCCATCCACAAACTATAGGACTATGGGAATCTCATCTCTGCTAAGCTGGTCAAAAGAACCAACTTTGGTGCTCAGGCTCATCACCACTGAGGCGAAGACGTAGCTGTAAGTAGGAGATAGATCCCTTTTGAACAAAGTAGCACCCACCTTAGGTTCTGCTACACCACAGAAGCATAGCAGGTTGACCATTTGCTCATTATCTGGCTGAGGTTTCTCATAAGTGTCAGCCACAGGGAGATGAAGAACATCCCTGAGAAGAGCAGTAGTAATTTCAGTGGTTTGAGTGCCATTGAGTATGGTTCCTCTGATGGTTTTGGTAGATGGGTCAAAAGAACATGTGTACCAGAACTCATAAACCATCTCCTAGTACATGACACCAGGAGAGACAGTCATTGCGTAGTTCAGAGGATAGGCTTGAAGGAAGTCCACCATAGGTTCATAGCCCTTTACCACATAGTATTTGTGAATGGTCAGGTTAGCAATGTAGTTAGTGGGTTTGGGTGTGAGCATGGTGTTGATAGATGGATTTTTACTACATCATCACCAACGAACACAGACAAAAGGGGGTTATTTTGGTGAGCCATTTGGGAAAGTAAGAGAGATGCAGGGTGTTTCGACACTTAGTCTATTTAGGGTTTAGTAGGAGGAAGAAGAAGAAGATGAAACAGTAGTTTAGGTATTTATAGGATTTGAATGTGAGTGAGTAGGAGAGAGAAAGGTTTGGGCGGTTGATTTGAAATGTTCTTTAACGGAAAACGGAACGGTTGCCATGTAAGAACGGTTGTCAGACCACTTGACCTTTTTAACTACTAACGCATATAACAAACATTATCCGTAGGTAATTAAGTTAAATAAATACGTAATTTAAGTAACTTATATGTGAAGAAAGGTAATTAAAACAGATGTTCCAAGCTGTTGTTCAAACCTGTGATGAACAGGTTTCATCACAGACTGATCATTCTTCAAGCTGTTTATGCAACCTGTGCAGCTAAATGAGAACAAACCTAATTGTGAAAACTGTTCAATACCTGAACAGGTTACAAGGCATTGTCTTGTATGAAAGATTAAGAAAGTGAGCAGGTTGGAGGGTTGTACAATAGAATAGGTTTGAGATTAAAACTTATTTTGTCAAGCCTGTTATATGTCCAAGTTGTCCATGTTTTCAGAATCTGGCTAAGTACAGGACAAGTAAAACCTTTCATGTCCTACCTGTTTTGTGAAATCTGGACAAATTGGAACAAGTGATCTTTAGAGCATCAATGACACTTAGTAACTTTTATGTAACATACCCAGCTTGTTTACAAGCTAATTAAATCTGTTTTCATCAAGAGGCTTGGTGAAAATGTCTGCAAGCTATTCTTCTGTGGAAATAAAACTTACCTCCACATTACCTTTCTAGATGTGATCTCTAATGAAGTGATGTTTGACTTCTATATGTTTTGTTCTATAGTGAAAAACTGGATTGTTGGAGATAGCTATGGCACTTGTATTATCACACATAATAGGCGTTTTCCTATATACAAAGCCGTAATCTTCAAGCTGATGCTGCATCCATAGAATCAGCCCACAACAGCTTCCAGCAGCAATGTACTCAGCTTCAGCGGTAGAAGTAGAAACTGAATTCTGCTTCTTGCTACACCAACTTATCTACTTACAACCAAAGAGTTGACATCCACATGTTATGCTTTTTCTGTCTAGCCTGCAGCCTGCAAAATCAGAGTCTGAACAACCAATTAGTTCAAGGCTGGAGTCTCTGGGATACCAAATACCCATACCTGGTGTACCAATTAGATATCTGAATATTCTTTTTACGGCAGCTAGACGTGATTCCTTAGGTTCAGCTTGAAACCTAGCACAAAAACAGGTAGCAAATATAATATCTGGTCTACTAGCAGTTAAATATAGCAAGCTCCTAATCATGCCTCTGTAAGCTGTTACTGAAACAGCTTTACCAAAGGCATCAACATCCAATTTTACATTTGTTGTCATTGGGGTTTTGATGGGAGAACTTTGATCAAATTTAAACTTTTTCAGAAGATCTAAAGTGTACTTTCTTTGGTTAATAAATATTCCATTTGAGGTTTGTTTAACCTGTAATCCTAGAAAGAAAGTAAGTTCACCCATCATGCTCATTTCATATTTGGATTTCATGAGCAGTGAAAAGTTCTTGCGTAATTGTTCATTAGTAGAACCAAATATTATATCATCCACATATATTTGAACAAGCATAATATCAATTTTCACCTTTTTATGAACAATGTGGTATGCACTTTACCTCTGGAATAACCATTGCTCATAAGGAAGTCAGTAAGAGTCTCATACAGGGCTTTAGGGGCTTGTTTTAGACCATAGAGAGCTTTGTCCAGCTAATAGACATAACCTGGATGTAGTTCACCTTCAAAACCTAGAGGCTGCTTGACATATACTTCTTCTTGCAGCTTACCATTCAAAAATGCACTCTTGACATCCATTTGAAATATCTTCATGCTCTTGTGGGCAGCATAGGCTAGAAACAAACGAATTGCTTCTAACTTGGCCACTGGAGCAAATGTTTCATCATAGTCTATGCCTTCTTCTTGCCTAAAGCCTTGAGCAACCAGTCTTGCCTTATTTCTAATGACATGACCTTGCTCATCCATATTGTTTCTGAAAACCCATTTGGTGCTAATAAAAGTTTTACCTTTAAGAACAGGGACCAACTTCCATACTTTGTTTCTCTCAAACTGGTGGAGCTCTTCTTTCATTGCAGTGATCCAATTGGAATCTTTAAGTGCACCATCTACTTTCTTAGGCTCTGTAAGGGACACAAAGCGAGAAAACATACAAAAGTTTCCTAAGCTGTCCCATTTTGTTTGTACCCCTTTGTTGATGTCACCAATTATTTGATTATTGGGGTGACACCTGATCCACTTAGGATCATGCTCCAATGAAGATTCTCCTGTATCATTTTCAGCTTCATCAGGTCCTGTAGAACAGCTTTCTAGATTTTCAGACACGCTGTTATCTTGAGCCTGTTCACCTATTGAACATGAATCTCTATTGTTGAACTCATCAGCAGAGGATTCAGGGAAATCAACATTGATTGGTTGTGGACATTGTGCATTAATTATGTCAGTACGCTTATTTACATAGGGTGTGTCAACATAATCATCATCATGTCCATTGTGGTTAACAAGTTCCACTCTGGGTGAAGTGGAAGCTTTTGAATACTTTTCCTCAACATTTGATTGCATAAGATCATTGAAGCCGAACTCTCCTGAAACTGATTCAGGAACAGCTTTGGTAGAGGCATTCCTTGACTCCTCAAAGGTGACATTGATATATTCATCTATCACCTTTCTTTTGTAGTTGTATACTCTGTAGGATTTAGAAACAATAGAATATCCAAAAACACACCATCATCAGCTTTGGGTTCAAATTTTGCCAGCTGATCCCTTTGATTCAGAATGAAGTAGGGGCATCCAAACACATGAAAATAGCTTATATTTGGCCTTCTCCCTTTGATTAACTCATAATGAGTCTTGTTGAACCTTTTCACCACTAATGATCTGTTTTGAGCGAAGCAGACAGTGTTGACACTTTCAGCCTAAAATGATGAAGGTAAACCTGATGCACACAGCATGGTTCTAGCAGCTTCAAAGAGGGTTCTATTCCTCCTTTCAGCAACTCCATTTTGTTGTGGAGTTTATACAGCTGAAAAGTTTTGTGAGATCCCTCTTTCTTCACAGAACTACGCAAGAGTACTGTTTCTGACTTCAGTACCATGATCACTTCTAAGCTGCTTGACTTGAGCAGAGTTTAGAACATCCATCTTTTTGGTAAATCGAATAATCTCTCTGGCAGCCTCTCCTTTGGTCTTTAGGAAGATAACCCATGTAAACCTGGAGAACTCATCAACCATTACTAAAGTGTATCTTCTACCTCCTAGACTTGGGACACTGACAGGTCCAAACAAGTCCATATGGATTAAGAAGAGAGGAGTATCAATAGAAAAATTATGCTTGGATTTAAAAGATGTTTTTCCCTGTTTGCTTTTCTCACAAGCTATGCACAGTTTATCGCCAACAAAGGTTATTGAAGGCAAACCTGTTACCAACTCTTTCTTACAGAGTTTGTTGATATTCTTGAAGTTCAGGTGTGACAGCCTTTTGTGCCATAACCAGTTTAGGTCTGCATTGCTCCATGAGATAAAGCAGGTTTCAGTTGTGGGATCAGCAGATTTCGTATCCACAACATATACACCTTTCTTCCTTTGTGCACATAGCACAACCTTGCCTTTGTGCACATAACAAGATTATGTTATAGCCCAGACACATAGGCTACTCTTTTGAATATTGCAGCACCAGCTTGAAGGGTTCCATATCCTTATGTGGATCCCTGAACATTGTCACCAAAGGTGACCTTTGGCCCTTTTTCAGGCCTGAGATCACTCAGCAAATCTTTGCAACCTGTCATGTAGCCTGAGCAGCCGCTGTCCAAGTACCAAACCTGACTTGGTTGTTTAACCTACAGAGTGTCATGGGAAAATATTAGTTTTTAGCGGAACTCATCATAAGGATGAGTTCTCCTTCTTCATCAACATTTGTTGATGGACCACTTAGATCTACACCAATATTTCCAATTTGGATTGTATCAGCTTGGATAATCTCCTCAGTGACCATGTTATTTCTAACACTGCTGGTTTTTGCAATGTTGGAACTAGAGTGTCAGAAGACCTTATATCGTCAATTTCAGGACAGTCTTTGGCCATATGAATCGTCTTCCTACATTTGTAGCATTTTCTCTTTTTAGACTTTTTAGAAGAAGTACTCCCAGAAACACATTCTGGAATATATTTGTTGGACTTCTCAGTAGGTATGGAAAACTTATTATTGTTTTTAGAAGAACCAACAATTTGAGTGGAAGGCACAACAGCAACAGCTTTACCAGTGTCCTCTTTCCTATTTTTAGGAGGGCATGGATCAAATATAGGAAGTTTAATTGGCTTTTGTCCTTCCACAGGTTTGGGAAACTTGTCTCAGCTTTCTCAGGTTGAGCAATGGCTTTTCCCTTGCCTTTACTGAGATGTGATGAATGTTGCCTATCAACATAATCACTGCTTCTGGTTTTAAAAGATTTTCCTTCGTTTATACCCAGTTTTCCACTATGATTAAAAAACTTATTTGAAATCACAGCAGATTTACTTTCAACATGAGACTTACCCCTGTTGAAAGCAGGCTGCTTCCCTTTTGAAAACTTTTTATCAAAATGTTCAGCATCAAACAGGTTTCTTCTCATCAGCTTTAGATCCAGAACCTGTCAACAAGACAGGTTTAGTTACCAAAGCTGCAGTTTGAACTTGTTTTCCCTTCTTTTGTTTGTGTGAACCAGCTATGCACTTAGCAGGCTGATTTGATGGAGAACACATTCCATCATTAGTCTTCAAAACTTTTTCACACAAATTGTCAGTGTTTTGAGGCCAGACAAACCTGTTTGTTGAGACCAGCTTTCCATTTAATCTTTGAATAAAAGTACTTGGAAGCTCACCAAGAGTGGATAAGTCTTTTTCAAGATTATTTGTCTCAAGAATTGAAGCTGTTGTATCAAGATCCCCTCCAGGATAGGCTTGGATTTCAGCAAGAATTTGCTGACTGATACAATGGTTGATTTTCTGTGCTGATTGGCACCAAGAGTCAACAATCTTTTGAAGCTTTGGATGCTTTGAATCTGTCTCACTGTTTTCTTCTAATAAAATGGTTTTGATGTGTTTTACTTCATCAAGTTTAGTTTTCAACTTATGAAAGTTGTCCTATTCATTAGATTTTGTTTCAAGATCAGTTTTTAACTTAGAGATCTCAGACATCAAAGCATCATGCTTCTCAATAGCAGCTTTTAAATCAACAAGTAAATATTCAAATAGTTTCACTTTTTCATCAGAACTGTAATCCATAAAATTTTGTACCTTATACATCATAGTTGGGTTCCAGTTCTCCAACCTACTGAGAGCTTTAACTTCAGCCGAGTTCTGTTTGATGTTGCTTGTTGAGGGGACATCAGTGTTGGCCATTAGACAATTGTTGTGTACTTCATCAGATGATGAATCAAACTCCTCCTAGTGACAAGTCTCAGCCATGAGTCCCTTTTGCTTGTTGTAAGCCACTGAGTCTTCCAACTTTTTCAGCTTAGCCATGGTCATTAGGTACTTAACCCTGTAGTCATCGTCTTTATTTGTCTTGTATGGTTTGTGTAGGTCCCAAAAGGTTTACCAAGTGTATAGTTCTAAGCTGTAGAGGGGGGGGGGGTGAATACAGCTATTTAAAACTTAACAATCTTTTTCTCATTGTTTGTGTATATTATTAACAAGTGTTAATTACAAACAAGATTAAATGCGGAAAGGTTCAAGCTGAGATGACAGATACAACAGTTGTTCAACTAATCTAAGACACACTCAGACTAGACACAATGACTATGCTCACTTAGATGCACTCACTGTTTTTACAAGACTCAGATGGACAGCTTACACAAGAACAACTTAGACACACTCTACTGTTTTATGTAAGCAGACTTGCATGCATGGAATAACACACTTCAATGCACGTTCTGATTTCACACTCTTGATATCTCATTATCCTTAGAAGCTTCCTTGTATACTCAAAAGGAGAATCTCAGTGAAGCTTCTTCATTGGACAGATAAGATAATGGAGAGTCTTTCCAAAAAGGAAAAACACCTTTCTGCATGTTCTGATAAAGTATCTTTGTCTTCACATGGCAGAATCTTTGTCTTTTCCTTTTTGTCACTGTTGCATAAGGCTTCAACCAAAAGAGGAATGTCAACTTTGCATCTTTCTTCTTTTGCTAATGCCATTTTGATATAAGAAAATGTCTGTCACCCTTTTCAAATATCTGTTTGTCTTCATGTGACAGAACAGCGTGGGCAGGCTGTGCAGTTCTGTTTTCCACTTTGTCTTCGACTTGTAAACTGATCTTGTAGCCAAAAACAATACATGAGAACTTGGAAACATATTCCAACAAAGTGTTTAACATGTTCACAAAGAAAAGGTTCTGTCCACAAAGAACAGAACACTTGTAAACTGTTCAAGCTGCTCAAGAGAATAGAGCAGCGTGGACAGTTTATGTCCAGCCTGTTCAGCAGACAGAACAGCTTGGACAAACAACCTTTGTTGCAACGAATGCAACATGGTAAACAGCTTTAGGCTGATATTGCAAATCACTTTCAGGTTTCAATAAGGCAAATAACAGGCCATAAATTCAACCTTCAAGTGCATCAACAGGTTTGATTTAAAATCTCCCCCTCAGATGAACAGCAGGTTTGACTGACGCCTTTTTGTGCCTAACAATCTCCCCCTATTTGCAGTAATTAGTCTAAGCTGATTTAATCAATAATCACTATACATTTTTACAATACATCTTGCTGAAAAGAAATTACAACATTTAAGTAGAGTAAAAGATCAGTTTATATATACTGATTTTGATTACAGAAAACAACACATGTTTTTACAAGAGTACAACTAATGTACTAATGTATATTACAACTAATGTAAATAAGAAAAGTTACAACATATGTAACAGGGTACAACTAATGTACAAACAAAAAGTTCAACACTTTGGACTGTTGATCTTGGGAGCAGATAACGGCAAGCCTGTCCAACAGATGGACAGCTTCCATTCTTCACCTACCCTGATGGTAGATGGACTTTACTCCAGCAGTGGTGGTCCTTCAAAAATCTTTTGAATCTCATCCCTTGTTTCCTCCAGATCTTGGATTTCAACTCTGAGGATCATAAACTTGGGATCTTGAAGTTCACCACTCTCATAAAAGCCTCTGAGCTGGTCCCAGATGGCTGCTCTCCACCTGCTTGACTGCCTGAATGAAGTTGCAAGTCTGAAGGTTGCAAGCTGTCTCAGATCCACCTTGTATAGATCTGAAGCTCTTTGAAAACACTTCTTCTGTGTTAGGGGATCTACAAAAAATGCCCCTAGCTCAAGTTCTTCAATAATTTTGCCTTCTTCAAACTCAAGTCCACTGGGCAGGCTGTAGTCAATTCCTTTCATCTCAACAGCATAATCACCCTGTTCAATTAAGATGAGGAGTTCCTCCAGCTCAGAATCCTTTCTTGTCCTCCTGGCCTTTATTTTGGGGTATGTCACAGAGACACCCTCATTTACTTCTTTTGAGATCAGGCCAAGATCCTTCACTCTCTCCATCAGCTTCTTAACATATGTTCTGACAGTCTTAGCCGTTTCTGACTTAGACTGGCTCAGGGCAACTGCCAGCTCAACCCATTCCCTATACCCCAAATGTGCAACATCAGTGTAGTCATAAGATTACAGTTCAGGGCCTGTAGCACCCATTCTGGTTATTTGCAGCTTCCACTGTTTGCCTTTTCTTGAAATAGGGACACCTTTGACAGTAGACTCATTGGCAAGTCTTCTATCAGCAACATCATGAAACTTCTTCATTGCCAGGTTGTCAAAGTGGAACTCGGCTCTTGCAGAGAATGTTTGCTTTGGTTTGGTCACAGAGACCAGAGCGCCCTCTTCCTTTTCAACTTCCTTCTCACCAGTTGATCCCTTAGCAGCTTCCATAAGTTTCGTTTGCACATCCAGAGAGGGCATTTTGATTTTGCTTGCCTCTTGAAGTGCAAAAGTTCTGGCAGCTTTGGCAGAGGCTTCTTCTTTTCTTAGTGCTTCCATGGTTTGAAGCTGTTCATCTCTGAACTCATAGTATTTATCCATGGGAAGACCCATTTCCTTTGCACTGGATTTGTGAAACTTTAACTCTGCTGCTTTCTGCTGTTCAGGATCAAATACTGCTTTTTCTTTTTTCCTTTAGCCATTGTAGTGATAACAGCTTCATGAATGTCTTCTTCTTCTTCTTCTTCTTCTTCTTCTTCCTCCAGTATGAGGTGCCTCCTTCTGCTGTTTGGCCTGTCCTCAGAAATGAATTCCTCCCCCTTAGACTGTGCAGGGTTTGGAGATTCAGCCTGAGTAGGCTGAGCAGCTTCAAGTAGATGAGAGGCGCCCTCAGCTGGATCAGTACCTGTTCCATATGCACCTGCTGTTTGACCAGTAGGTGCTGATGGTGCTGATTTCTCCTTAGGAGAAGAAGTTCCCCCCCCCCCCCCTAGACTTAGTCTTAGAGGCAGACAACTTCTCCCTCTTTGAAGGAGATGTACCAGCACCTTCAACAACTGGTCTGCCTGAAGAAACAAATTCAGCATGCTTGGAAGCAGTTATGGCAGCAGGCTTGGGACCAACCAGGCTATGCACTAAGAAAGTGATGTTATCCTTCACCTCTGCAATTTAGGAAAGACAGGTTTGAAGAGAAGAGGATTGAGAATCAGCAAGAGAGGTCAGCTTAAGAATATTTTCTCTATCAGAAGCTGTGAATAGCAAACTTTGAAGCTGTGCAAGATGTAACTCAAGAGAGTCCTGCACATCAGCAAGGTTTGCTGACACAAAATTTGATAGAGAAAGAATGAGAGTGTTTAGGCTGGCCAAGGGGGTAGGAAGTGTAGTATTGCAAGTAGTGAGGAGATTGGACAGCTGTTGAGAAATGGCTGTCATAGAGGACACAGAGTCCTGTTGGTGGGAGAGAATTGAGGAGAGGGAGGTGGAGACATTTTGCAGCTGTGCAGTGAGTGCAAGCAGCTGTGAGGAGTTGTCAGTTTGTGGAGTGGTTGGGAAGGAAGTCTTGAACATATCAAAGAATCCTTTAAGCTGGTCAGACACAGAGTCTGAAATGAGAGAGGCTAGAGAAGATATGGATGTTTCTAAAGAACCAACTTTGTTAGTCAGCAGGGAAAGCTGATCCTTCAAAGGCAGGTCTTTAGGAGATGGAGGTGTATGGGTAGATTGTTTGGAGTAGGTAGATGGATATGAAGAGGATGAGGCTGGTGTATGGGGATGTGATGTAGAAGGAGAGGGTTTTTTAGAAAGAAGCTCCATAGCCTGGGCAAAGGTAATGTGGCCCAGCTTGGAAGGATCAATGGGTCCTTCAGCAGTGGCTGTAGCTGCATCATCAGGAGAGTGGGTAGAGGATGGTAGCCTTTCAGACACTTCTTGTTTTGCAGCACCTTCATTAAGACCAGTGGTGGTTCCCTCTGCAGTACCTTGGTTTAAAGGTACCTCATCATGGGGAGATGGTATTTGCATTTCAACATCAGCAGTGGTGAAACCTGCTGATGGAGTTTGCATAATGGGAGTAGCCTCACCAAAGGGATGTTCTGTTCCCTGTGGTTCATCAGCTTGAGTGGTTGGTCCTCCAGCAGCTGATTGGCGTAGAACAGCTGCATCATGAGGAACATAAGGTTGAGGTTGAGCTGCTGGTTGGTCTAAGCTAGCAATGTGGGCACCTCGTGTACACTCAGGGTGTAGAGAAGTATGAGATGGGGACAGTGTGGACTCGGTATGGAGTGGAGAGAAATCCTATCTTTCAATATTCTCAGCCTGTTGGGAGGCTGGAATAGTTGATTTGGATGTCTTCATTTGTACAACTGGCTCCTGTTGGGAGGAACCAGATGGTCTAGGCTGACTGGGGGTTGACATAAGGTGGAGTGAAGCAGACTCCTATTGGGTGGACCTTCTCCCAAAATAGGAGAGGCAGCAGGGGTAGCTTCTTTGTCAACTGAACCCTGTTGAGAGGGATCAGAGGGGCTAGTTTGGGCTATTTTGGTTTTTGGTTTCTTTTTGGCAAGGGTTTTGCTTTGGCATAATTTGAGAGATGAGGTGGGTGATTGTGGAGAGGTGAGAGGTTCAGATTGGACAGGTTTGGGGACTGGGGCAGAAACAGGTGGGTTGACCTGTTCCATAGTCTCAGGTGCCACAGAGGCACCAGCCACAAAGGCTTCAAGGTCAACAAATGACCCAGGGTGAGGAGCCTGCTCCCCTCAGCCACAGAGGCTGAGGGTGCAGACTTAGACTGAGCTGTTTTGGCCTTCTTGCGGACAGGCTCAGCTTCAGTGATGTCCAGGGTCCTTTTAACAAGTTTGGCCCTGGCTTTGGATTTTTCTTCTAGGAGCAGCTTCTGGATCCACCCTCACATCAGAGGGCCCTTCCACCAATCCTAACAACCTCCTCATTGGTGTGGACAGAGGAGGCTCAATGGGGAGAATAGGTGTATAGAAAACTTCATTCCCTATTACTGGGAATGCAGCAGTACGAAGTAAAGGCTGAGAGTTATACAAGTGCTCACCACAAATATGCTTGAAGATGAGGCTCAGAAACCTGGGATAACGAACAGCAGCTGGACGTGTCTCCTGCTTCACCAGGCCCCTCAAATTCAGAAAAATCCATTTTGCCATGTCGATTGTAGTTCCATCCACAAGCTGCAGAACTACAGGGATTTCATCATGGCTCAGTTGGTCAAAGGAACCAACTTTGCTGCTGAAGCACATCACCACAGAGGCAAATAAGAAGCTGTAGGTTGGAGATAAGTCCTTCCTGAACAACGTAGCTCCAACTTTTGGTTCTGCTACACCACAGAAGTGTAACAGATTCTTCATCTGTTCATCTTCAGGCTGTGGCTGATCATATTTTTCAGCCATAGGGAGTCGAAGAACTTCCCTGATCAGACGAGTGTTGATCTCAATGGTCTGAGTCCCATTGAGTATGGTGCCCTTGATGACTTTGGTATCTGGGTTGTAGGCACAGGTGTACCAAAACTCATATACCTTCTACTGGTACAGGACACCAGGAGTGGCAATCATGGCATAGTTCAACGGATGAACTTTCAGAAACTCCACCATTTGTTCATAGCCTTTCCCCACATAGTTTTTGGGAATGGTTAAGTTTGCAATATAGTTGGTAGGTTTCAAGGTTAGCATTGTGGTGACTGATGCATGTTTTTGAACATCAGCACCCACAAACACTGGTAGAAAGGGGTTGTTTCTTTGAGCCATTTGGGAAGTAGTGAAAGTAGCAGGAGCACAGGACACTTAGTCGATTTTTTGGGTTCTTAGGAGGTTATGGAAGTAGTGAGGAAGACGAAGAGGAAACAGTAGGGGGTATTTATAGGATTTGAATGTGAGTGGGTATGAGAGAGAAATATTTGGGCGGTTGATTTGAAAAAGTCGTTAACGGAAAACGGAACGCTTGTCCATGTCAGACCGTTTGTCAGACCACTTGAGCCCATTTTAATCACTAACACACGTAAACCCACATTATCCGCAGTAATTAAGTTAAATAAAAACGAAAATTAAGTAACTTAGTTGTGAAGAATGGTAATTAAAACTGATGGTCTAAGCTGATGGTCAAACCTGGGATGAGCAGACAGAGTCATCACAAGCTGTTCACTCCTCAAGTTGTTCCTTCAACCTGTTCAGCTATGTAACAACAGGTTGTGGTCAATAGCTGATCAGGTTACAAGACAATGCCTTGTATGACAGATTGAAAGAGTGAGCAGGGTGGAGGTTTGATCAGCAGATCAGGCTTGACATATAAGCTGTTATTGTCAAACCTGTTATACGCTCAAGCTGTTCAAGTTTTGCAGAAAATGGTTAAGTATAGAACATGCATAGCCTGTTCTATCTAAGTTGTTCTGAAAGAACTTGAGAAGTGTGAGACATATAAAGTCTTCGAACATGAAGGACACTTTGTCACTTTTGTTTAACATGCCCAGCTTGCTGACAAGGTACTTAAACATGTTTTCATCAAAAGGTTTGGTGAAAATGTCTGCAAGCTGTTCATCAGTGGAAATAAAACTTACCTCCACATTACCTTTCTGAATGTGTTCTCTGATGAAGTGATGTCTGACTTCTATATGCTTTGTTCTGGAGTGAAACACTGGATTGTTGGATATAGCTATGGCACTTGTATTATCGCATAGAATAGGAGTTTTCCTATATACAAGTCCACAGTCTTCAAGCTGATGCTGCATCCACAAAATCTGCCACACAGCAGCTTCAAACAACAATGTACTCAGCTTCATCAGTAGAAGTAGAAACTGAGTTCTGCTTCTTGCTACACCAACTGATCAACTTTCCACCAAGGAGTTGACATCCACCTGTTGTGCTTTTCCTATCTAACCTGCAGCCTACAAATTCAGAATCTGAATAACCTGTTAGTTCCAGGCTTGAGTCTTTGGGATACTAAAGACCCAAACATGGTGTACCATTAAGGTATCTGAAGATTCTTTTCACAGCAGGTAGATGTGATTCTTTCGGATCAGCTTGGAACCTAGCACATAAACAGGTTGCAAACATAATATTAGGTCTAATAGCAGTCAAGTATAACAAGCTACCAATCATGCCTCTGTAAGCTGTTACTAAAACAGCTTTGCCACTGGCATCTGCATCCAATTTTACATTGGTTGCCATTGGGGTTTTAATAGGAGAACTTTGATCAAATTTAAACTTTTTCAATAGATCTAAAGTATACTTTCTTTGATTTATAAAAATTCCAGTTGAGGTTTGTTTAACCTGTAATCCTAAAAAGAAGTAAGTTCTCCCATCATACTCATTTCATATTTGGATTTCATGAGTAATGAAAAATTCTTGCATAATTGTTCATTAGTAGAACTAAATATCATGTCATCCACATAGATTTGAACAAGCATAATATCATACTTCACTTTCTTTATGAACAGTGTGGTATCCACTTTTCCCCTGGAATACCCATTGCTCATAAGGAAATCAGTAAGAGTGTCATACCAGGCTCTAGGGGCTTGTTTTAAACCATAGAGGGCTTTGTCCAACTTATAGACAAAACCTGGATGATGTTCATTTTCAAAACCTGGAGGATGCTTGACATAAACTTCCTTTTGCAGCTTCCCATTTAAAAATGCACTCTTCACATCCATTTGAAATACCTTCATGCTCTTATGAGCAGCGTCGGCTAGAAACAAACGAATTGCCTCTAGCCTAGCCACAGGAGAAAATGTTTCATCATAGTCAATTCCTTCCTCCTGTCTATAGCCCTGAGCAACAAGTCTTGCCTTATTCCTAATGACATGACCTTGCTCATCCATCTTGTTCCTGTAAACCCATTTGGTGCCAATTATAGTTTTACCTTTAGGACCAGGGACCAGCTTCCATACCTTGTTTCTCTCAAAATGATTGAGTTCTTCTTGCATGGAAGTGATCCAATTGGCATCTTTAAGTGCTTCATCCACTTTCTTTGGCTCCATGAGAGACACGAAACTAGAGAACATACAGAAGTTCCCTAAGTTGTCTCATCTTGTTTGTACCCCTTTGTTGATGTCACCAATTATTTGATCATTAGGGTGACACCTGATCCACTTAGGATCATTTCTCAATGAGGATTCTCCTGAGTTGTTTGCATCTTCAACAGGTCCTGTTGAACATATTTCAAGATTTTCAGACACACTGACGTCTTGAACCAGTTCACTTGTTGAGCATGACTCTCCATTGTTGAACACGTCAGCAGAAGATCCAGGAAAATCAACACTGATTGATTCAGGACATGAGGTTGTAATTAAGTCAGTACACTTATTCACACAGGGTGTATCAACATAATCATCATCATGTCCATCATGGTTTGCAGGTTCCACTCTGGATGAAGTGGAAGCTTTTGAGTCCTCTTCACTGTTTGAATGCATCAAATCATCAAAGTTCAATTCTCCTGAAACTGATTCAGGAACAGCTTTGGTGGAGGCATTCCTGGACTCTTCAAAGGTGACATTGATAGATTCATCTATCACCTTTCTTTTGTTGTTGTACACTCTGTAGGCTTTGGAGATAGCAGAGTATCCAACAAACACACCATAATCAGCTTTTGGTTTAAACTTTGCCAGTTGGTCCCTTTGATTCAGAATGAAGCAGGGACATCCAAACACATGGAAGTAGCTAATATTTGGCCTCCTCCCTTTGAGCAGCTCATAGGGAGTCTTGTTAAACCTTTTCACCACTAAGGATCCGTTTTGGGTGAAGCAGGCAGTGCTGACAGCTTCAGCCCAGAATGATGAAGGTAAACCAGATGCACACAACATGGTTCTAGCAGCTTCAATAAGGGTTCTATTTCTCCTTTCAGCAACTCCATTTTGTTGTGGAGTTCTTACTGCTGAAAAGTTTTGTGAGATCCCTTTTTCTTCACAGAAGTCTTCAAGAGTACTGTTTCTGAACTCAGTACAATGATCACTTCTAATCTGCTTCACTTTAGCAGAGTTCAACATTTCCATCTTTTTGACAAATCTAATGATCTCTCTAGCAGCCTCTCCTTTGCTCTTTAAGAAGATTACCCATGTAAACCTGGAGAACTCATCAACCATTACTAGAGTGTATCTTCTTCCTCCTAGACTTGGGACATTGATTGGTCCAAACAAGTCCATGTGGATTAAGAAGAGAGGAGCATCAATAGAAAAATTATGCTTGGATTAAAAAGATGATTTCCTCTGCTTGCCTTTCTCACAAGCTGTGCAGAGTCTATCCTTAACAAAGGTCATAGAGGGCAAACCTGTTACCAACTCTATCTTACAGAGTTTGTTATATTCTTGAAGTTCCGGTGTGACAGCCTTTTGTGCCATAACCAGTTTAGGTCTGCATTGGTTCTTGTGAGAAAGCAGGTTTCAATTGTGGAATCAGTAGATTTCATGTCCACAACATATACACCTTTCTTCCGTTGAGAACATAGCACAACTTTGCCTTGGAGATCCAATATGTAACCCAGGTGCTCATCAAAGTTAACCTTGTAGCCATCATCACATAGTTGACTTATGCTAACAAGATTATGTTTCAGCCCTACCACATAGGCTACTCTTTTGAACACTGCAGCACCAACTTTAAGAGTTCCGTATCCCTCAGTGGATCCTTGTACATTGTCACCAAATGTGACTTTTGGCCCTTTTTCAAGCCTGAGATCATTCAGCAGGTCCTTGAAACCTGTCATGTGCCCTGAGCAGCCACTGTCCAAGTACCAAACCTGGGAAGGTTGTTTGTCCTACAGAATGTCATAGGAAAATATTAGTTACTTTATGAAAAAACTCATCACAGAGATGAGTTCTCCTACTTCATCAACATGTGTTGATAGGCTAGTGATATCCACATTAATATTTCCTATTTGAATGGTATCTATTCGGATACCACGCTCATTGACTAAGTTACTTCCAACACTGCTTGTTTTAGCAATGATGGAACTAGCAGAGTCAACAGGCCTCATGTCCTCAGTTTCAGGACAGTCTTTGGCCATGTGTGTCTTCTTCCCACATTTATAGCATTTTCTCTTTTTAGCCTTTTTGAAAGAAGAGCTTTCAGAAACACATTCTGAGTTATTTCTGTTGATTTTATCAGCAGGTTTAGCAAACTTATTACTATTTTTCGATGAATCAACAGCTTGGGTGGAAGGAACAATAGCAACAGCTTTGCCTGTTTCTTCTTTCCTCTTTTTGGGAGGACAGATGTCAAAAACAGGAAGCTTGATTGGTTTTTGACCTTCCACATGTTTGGGAAACTTATTCCCAGATTTCTCAGGCTGAGGAATGGCTTTGCCTTTGCCCTTACTGAGATGTGATTGATGCTGCCTATCAACATAATCACTGATTCTGGTTTTGAAAGACTTATTTTCATTTATAACCAGTTTTCCACTATGATTTGAAAACGTTTTTGAAACCACAACAGATTTGCTTTCAACATGAGACTTACCCTTGTTGAAAGCAGGCTGCTTACCTTTTGAAAACTTATTTTTAAAATGTTTAGCATCAAAAGGATTAACATGTCTTTTACCATCAGCTTTGGACCCAGAGCCTGTTTTGTCAACAGGTTTGGTGTCCACCGCTGTAGTTTGAGCATGTTTTCCTTTCTTTTGCTTGTTTGAATCAGCAGAGCACTCAGCAGGCTAATTTGATGGAGAACACGTTCCATCATCAGCTTTTGGGCCATTTTCACACAAGCTGTCAGTATTTTGAGGCCTAACAAACCTGTTTGTTGAAACCAGCTTTCCATTAACTTTCTGGATGAAAGTACTGGGAAGCTCCCCAAGAGTGGATAAGTCATATTTCAGATTACTGATCTCAACAATAGAAGCTACTTTGTCAAGATCCCCTCCAAGATAGGCTTGGATTTGTGCAGGGATCTGCTGACTTATGCAATGGCTGACGTTTTGTGCAGATTGGCACCAAGAGTAAACTATCTTTTGAAGCTTAGCATGTTTTACATTTGTTTCTCTCTTTTCTTCCAGTAAAACGGAGTTGATGTGTTTTAGTTCATCAAGCTCAGTTTCCAACTTATGGAAATTGTCCAATTTACCAGATTTAATTTCAAGATCAGTTTAAAGCTTAGAGATTTCAGATAGTAAAACATTATGCTTCTCAACAGCAGCTTTTAAATCAACCAGCATATATTCAACCATTTTCACTTCTTCATCAGAACTGTAAGCCATAAAATTTTGTACCTTGTACATCATTGTAGGGTTCCAGTTCTCCAAGCTGCTGAAGGCTTCAGCTTCAGCCAAGTCTTGTTTGAAGTTGCTAGTTGATGGGCGTCAGTATTGGCCATTAGACAATTGTTGTCTTCTTCATCTGAGGATGAATCAGACTCCTCCCAGTCACATGTCTCTGCCATCAGTCCCTTTTGCTTGTTGGAAGCCACTGAGTTTTCCAACTTTTTCAGCTTTGCCATTGCC
Organism: Centrapalus pauciflorus; assembly: GCA_020465985.1. Taxonomy (NCBI): domain Eukaryota; kingdom Viridiplantae; phylum Streptophyta; class Magnoliopsida; order Asterales; family Asteraceae; genus Centrapalus; species Centrapalus pauciflorus. The sequence continues at coordinate 59,320 of JAANYP010006967.1, read as the reverse complement.
ATAAGGTACTTAACCCTATAGCCATCGACCCTGTTAGTCTTGTATGGTTTGGAAGACTGTCCAACAGCTTTTGACACACAGTCAGCAGCTATATGGCCAGTTTTGCCACATTTGAAGCACTAAGCTTTCGATTTATCAAATGCCTTCTTCTTGCCAGCATTTGAGTTCCCCTGCAGCATATTTCTTCCAAACCTCTTCTTGTTGAACTTTTTGACAAGCATGGCTATCATCTGCTCATCATCAAGCTCAGCAAGATCTGCACTGTCTTCCTCATCAGACATTTCCTCTCTTTCATCATCAGCCTGTTGATCAGGTTGTGTGAACACATCACATACCTGCCCCACAGGTTGTCTCACGCTGGCCACTAAGGCAGCACCTCTCTTAGACATTTCCAAGGCATTTCTCTTCTGCTGCCTTGACTGCTCATCATTTAGTAAGGATCCATATAAGTTTACAAGATCCATACCTTTGATGGTACCTGAATTTCTCAAGATGGTAGAAAAGTAGTTCCACTCTTCAGGTAAGATGTCCAAGAACTTGTTCACTAGGGTCAGGCTGTCCTTTGTGATCCCAACAGCTTTGAGATCATTAACAAGAGCAGTAAACCTGGTGTAGGTTTCTGTGAGTGTCTCTTTTGGTTTTGCAAAGAAGAGTTCATACTGTCTAACAAGATTGTTAATCCTGTTATCCAGTGTGATTGTGGGTCCATCATAGACGGTACACAAAGTATCCCACATCTCCTTTGCAGTCTTCATCTTCTCAACCTGTTTGAACACATCATCAGGCAGAGAGATAACCAGGTTATTCCTGGCTTTTGCATCCAGAGCAACTAGTCTTTTGTCTTCATCAGACCATTGAGCTTTGGCCTTCTCAAAGGTTCTGATTTCAGGAGCAGCTCCTTCAACAGTAGGAGTTATGGTAGTAACAGAAGTTGGCACATAGGGACCTTCCATTACTATCTCTGGTAGTTGTACATCCAGATTCTCTAAATAGAGCATCATTCTGCACTTCCAGCCAGAGAAGTTCTGATGATTGAACTTTGGGGGTTTTGCCATTGACCCATTGTCATAGTAAGAGGAACTTGCAGCACTGTTGTCCATGGAAACGTAGGGAGAATGAGAGATCTAGAGTTGACACACACTCTATCTGCTCTGATACCAGTTGCAGGTCCCAAAAGGTTTCCCAAGTGTATAGTTCTAAGCTGTAGAGGGGGGGTGAATACAGTTATTTAAAACTTAACAATCTTTTTCTCAATGTTTGTGCATTATTATTAACAAGTGTTAATTACAAACAAGCTTGAATGCGGAAAGGTTCAAGCTGAGATGACAGATATAACAGTTGTTTAACTAATCTAAGACACACTCAGACTAGACACAATGACTATGCTCACTTAGATGCACTCACTGTTTTTACAAAACTCAGATGGACAGCTTACACAAGAACAGCTCTACTGTTTTATGTAAGCAGACTTGCATTAATGGAATAACACACTTCAATGCACGTTCTGATTTCACACTCTTGATATCTCATTATCCTAAGAAGCTTCCTTTTATACTTAAAAGGAGAATCTCAGTGAAGCTTCTTCATTGGATAGATGAGATAGTGGAGAGTCTTTCCAAAAAGGACAAAACACATTTCTGCACGTTCTGATAAAGTATCTTTGTCTTCACATGGCAGAATCTTTGTCTTTTCCTTTTTGTCACTGTTGCATAAGGCTTTAACCAAAAGAGGAATGTCAACTTTGCATCTTTCTTCTTTTGCTAATGCCATTTTGATATAAGAAAAGGTCTGTCACCCTTTTCAAATATATGTTTGTCTTCATGTGATAGAACAGCGTGGGCAGGCTGTGCAGTTCTGTTTTCCACTTTGTCTTCGACTTGTAAACTGATCTTGTAGCCAAAAAAAATACATGAGGACTTAGAAACATATTCCAATAATGTGTTTAACCTGTTCACAAAGAACAGGTTCTGTTCACAAAGAACAGAACACTTGTAAACTGTCCAAGCTGCACAAGAGAATAGAGCAACGTGGACAATTTATGTCCAGCCTGTTCAGCAGACAGAACAGCTTGGACAAACTGCCTTTGTTGCAACGAATGCAACATGGTAAACAGCTTTAGGCTGATATTGCAAATCACTTTCAGGTTTCAATAAGGCATGTAACAGGCCTTAAATTCAACCTTCAAGTGCATCAACAGGTTTGATTAAAAATCTCCCCCTCAGATGAACAGCAGGTTTGACTCAGGCCTTTTTGTGCCTAACAGTTTGGATGAGGAGCCAACAGCTTTAGACACACAGTCAGCAGCTATATGGCCTGTTTTGCCACATTTAAAGCACTCAGCCTTAGTTTTGTCAAATGCTTTCTTTTTTATGGCACGTGACTTCTTTTGCAACATCTTTCCACCAAACCTCTTCTTATCGAATTTTCTGACAAGCATCACAATCATTTGTTCATCATCAAATTCAGTAAGATCTTCAAGGTCTTGTTCCTCAGACAATTCTTCCATTTCATCATTGGCTTGTTGATCAGCTTGTGTGAACACATCACACACCTGACGAGCAGGTTGTCTCACTCTGGCCACTAAGGCAACACCTCTTCTAGACATCTCTAAGGCATTTCTTTATAGTTGCCTTGATTGGTCATCATTTAGTAGGGATCCATAGAGATTTACAAGATCCATACCTCTGATGGATCCTGAATTTCTTAAGATAGTAGAGAAATAATTCCATTCCTCGGGCAGAGTGTCCAAAAATTTGTTTACCAGAGTTAAACTGTCTTTCGAGCAGTGAACCTGGTATAGGTTTCAGTGATAGTCTCCTTTGGTTTTGCAAAGAATAGTTCTCCTGTTATCCAGTATGATAGTGGGACCATCACAGACGGTACACAAAGTATCCCACGTCTCCTTTGTAGTCTTCATTTTCTCAACCTGTTTTAGGAAGAGAAATAACCAGGTTGTTCCTAGCCTTTGCATCAAGAGTAACCAACCTTTTGTCTTCATCACACCATTGAGCTTTAGCATTCGCAAAGGTCCTAATTTCAGGTGCAGCTCCTTCAGCAGCAGGAGTGATAGTAGTAACGGAGGTTGGCACATAGTGACCTTCCATTACTATCTCTGGTAGTTGTACGTCCAAATTCTCTAAATAGAGCATCATTCTGCACTTCCAGCTAGAGAAGTTCCGATGATTGAACTTGGGAGGTTTTTCCATAGAGCCATTGTCATAGTAAGAGGAAGAGTTGGTAGCACTGTTGTCAATGGTGGGAAATAGGGAGATGATAGAGATCTAGAGATAACACACACTCGAAACTGCTCTGATACCAGTTGTAGGTCCCAAAAGGTTTCCCTAGTATGTTATTCTAAGTTGTAGAAGGGGGGTGGGGGTGAATACAACTCTTTTAAATTTTCAACACACTTTCTCAATGTTTGTATGTATATTATCAACAAGTGTTAATTACAAACAAGCCTGAACTACGGAATGGTTCAAGCTGAGATGACAGAAACAATGGAGACTACTAATCTAAGACTCACTCAGACTAGTTACAATGAATACACTCACAAAGATGAACTCACTGATATTACAAGAAAGACAGACAGACAGCTTGAACAAGAACAACTTGGACACACTTTACAGTTTTATTCAAGCAGACTTTGCATGCATGAAAACACACTTCTTTGCACGTTTTGAATATCACACTCATCGTTATCTCACATTCCTTAGAAGCTTCCTTTTATACTATCACTAAGAATCCCGGGTGAAGCTTCCTCATTAAAATAGAGATAGTGGAATGTCTTTCCAGAAAGACAAGAATACTTTTCTACACGTTCTGACAAAGTAGCATTTGTCTTTAAATTGCAGAATCTTTATCTTTACCTTTTGGCTCTGTTGCAGAAGGCTTTAATTAGAAGAGAAGTGTGAACTTTATACCTTTCTGTTACCCATTTCATATATCCACTTTGTCTTCATGTAACAGAACAGCGTGGGCAGTCTTAGCAGCTTCTGGTTTTCCACTTTGTCTTCGACTTTGTAAACTGATCTCTTGGTCCAAGACAATAGATGAGGACATGGAAACATATTCCATAAAGTGTTTAGCCTATTCACAAAGATCAAGTTCTGTTCACAAAGAACAGAACACTTAGAATCTGTCCAAGCTGGTCAACAGGTTAGAGCAGCGTAGACAGTTTATGTCCAGCCTGTTCAGCTATTATAGAACAACTTGGACAATCTGCCTTAGTTGCAAAAAATGCAACAGGGTAAGAAGCTTTGACTTATATTGCAAATCACTTTTCAGGTTTCAACAAGGCATTAACAGACCTTAGATTATACCTTCAACTGCATCAAACAGGTTTGATTAATAATCTCACCCTAAGATGTATAATAGGTTTGATTGAGGCCTTTTTGTGCCTAACAGGGTCCACAAAGAATACCCCAAACTCAGGCTTTTGTATGAGTTTGCCTTCCTCAGGCTTAACTCCCATTGGCAGGCTATGATTCACCCCTTTGATTTCAACAGCAAGGATGCCTTATTCAATCATCATGAGGAGCTCTTCAAGCTTTGTAACCTTTCTTTTTCTCCTGGGCTTAATCTTGGGTTCCACCAGAGTGGTAACCTTGATCTGTTCTTCAGAGATCAGGCTCAAGTTTTTGACTTTCTCCATCAGTGTTTTGACATATGCCATAATAGTCTTAGCAGTTTCAGATTTTGATTTACTCACGGCAACTGCCAGTTCGACCCATTCTCTGTACCCCATTTAGATAACATCAGCATACTCATAAGCTTCCAGTTCTAGATCCTCAGCACCTAGCCTGGTTATTTGAAGCTTCCATTACTTGCCTTTCTTTGAAATAGGGATAGCTTTGACAATGGTTTCCTTGGCAAGTCTTTTGTTGGCCACATCAAAGAATTTCTTCCTTGCCATATTGTCAAAATGTATTTGGGCTTTTGCTGAGGAGGATACAGGCTTTGACTTGGTCACCAAAACCTGGGCACTCTGCTCCTCTTTTCCTTCTTTCTCAGTCACTGACTCTTTTGCAGCCTCTAACAGTTTCCTTTGAACATCCAAGGAAGGCATTTTAACTTTTCTTGCTTCCTTGAATGCAAATGCTTTGGCAGAGGCTTCTTCCTTCTTTTGTCTTTCCAGAATCTCAAGTTGCTCTTTTTTTAATGTGTAGTAAGTCTTCAGTGAAATGCCCATTTCTTTGGCTTGAGACTTGTCAAATTTGAGCTGAGCAGCTTTGAGATAGTCAGTGTCCACGGAGGCCTTTTCTTTACCCTTTACTGTTTTTGCTATAACAGCTTCAGTTTCCTCTTCCTCGATCCTCTTCTTTAGTTTTTTCTAAAATAAGATGCCTCCTCCTGCTTGGCCTGTCCTCAGGAATGGATTCGTCCCCCTTAGATGATGCAGGGTTTGGAGATCCAACCTGAGTAGGTTGAGCATTTTCAGAGACTTTAGAAGAACCTGCAATAGGACCAGTTTGGGTGAAGCCTGCTGCTTGCCCTACTGAAGTTGATTTCTCCTAAGAGGGAGAAGAAGATTTCTCCCCCTTAGACTTGGTCTTTAAGGCAGATATTTTCACCCCCTTTGAAGGAGATGGCAGAGAGCCTTTAATAACAGCTTTGCCTAAAGGAACGGATCCAACAAGCTGGACAGCAGCAGCTTTGGGAATAGGTTTAGAACGAACAAGGCTATGCACTAAGAAAGCCAAGTTATCCTTAACCTCTGCTAACTGGGTGATACAGGTGTGAAGAGAAGAAGAGTGATAGGTTGCAAGGGAGGATAGCTGTGAGATAGCAGCCTTGTCAGATTCTATGAACACCAAACTTTGAAGCTGTGCAAGAGTCAGGTCTAGGGAATCTTGCATATCATCAAAGTTTGAGGACACCAAACTTTGAAGCTGTGCAAGAGTCAGGTCTATGAACACCACTAAGGTATTTAGGCTGGCCAGAGTGGATGGGAGAGTATTTGAGTAGGTTTCAGCAAGGGCTGACAACTGTTGGTAAACAGCTGACAGTGTGGACATGGAATCCTACTGATAAGAAAGAATAGATGAGAGGGAGGAGGATAGTTGTTGCAGTTGTGCAGTGAGTGCAAGCAGCTGAGAGGAGTGATCAGCTTGGGGAGTAGGGGTTGGGAAAGAAGTCCTGAACGAATCAAGGAACCCCTGAAGCTGGGCAGACACAGATTCTGAAATTATGGAGGGAAGGGAAGTCATGGAGGTTTTCAGAGAGCCAACTTTGTTGGTCAACACAGAAAGCTTATCCTTTAAAGACAGATCTTTGGGGGATGGAGGTGTATGGGTAGACTGTTTGGATTGAGTTGATGGGGAGGAGTGTGAAGGTGATGGTGAGGATTGTGGAGTCTGTGGTTCAGTAGATGAAGGTAGGGAGACTTTGGATGGAAGTTCCATAGCTTGGGCATAAGTTAAATGGCCCAGCTTGGAAGGGTCAAGGGGGCCTTCAGCAGTGGCTGTATCTGCATCATGAGGTGAGGCAGTGGGAGTTGGTGGCCTTTCAGATGTTACTGGAATAGTAGCACCTTCATTAAGACCTTGGGTGTTTCCCTCAGTAGTACCCTGGTTTGTAGGCACCTCTTCATGGGGAGATGGGATATGCATTTCAGCATCATCAGTGGTGAAAGCTGATGATGGAATGTGCACTTGGGGAGCAGCCTCACCAGAGAGATGTTCTATTCCCCGAAGTTCATCAGCTTGAGTTGTTGGTCCTTCAACAGCTGTTGGGCATGGAACAACTGCATCACCAGGAGCAGAAATTAAAGGCTGATCTGCTGATTGGTTTATATCAGCAGCTTTGGCACCTTGTGCAGACTCAGATTGTGTATGAGAAGTATGAGGGGTGACTTTGTGGACTCAGTGTAGAGTGGAGATGGCTCCTGTCTTTCAATGTCTTCAGCCTCTAGAGAGGCTTGGACTGTTGATGTGGTGGTCTCTTTTTGTACAACTGTTTCTTGTTGGGAGGAACCAGAGGGCTCAGCCTGACTCTGGGTGGACTCTTTATGGAGTGAAGCCTACTCCATGGTGGCTGTACTTTCTCCCAAAGTAGGAGAAGTAAAAGCACTAGGGGTTGCTTCTTTGTCAACTGACTCCTGTTAGGAGGGGTCAGAGGGGCTGGCTTTGGGAGGATGGTTTCTTTTTGGCTTAAGATTTTCGTCTGTTATAGGATTTGAGTGATGATTTGGAGGATGGATGTTATTGAGAAGTGATGAGGGGTTCTGTTTGGACTGAAGGGGAGACTGGGCTAGTAACAGGAGGTTGTTCCCGTTCCATAGTCTCAGGTGCCAATGAGGCACCAGCCACAAAGGCTTCAGGTTCAATTGATGAACCAGGGTGACTAGCCTGCTCCCCCTCAGCCACTGAGGCTGATGGGGCAGACTTAGCTATTTTAGCCTTCTTCCGAACAGGCTCAGCTTCACTTGTTTTCAATGCCATTTTAATCAATTTAGCACTTGAGTTGGATTTTCCCTTGAGATCAGCACCTGGATCCACCTTCTGAGTAGAAAGTCCTTCCACCAAACCAAGCAACCTCCTCATTGGTGTTGACAGAGGAGGTTTATTTGCAAGAAATGGGGTATAGAAGACCCTGTTTCCTATTACAGGAAACACTACAGTTGACAATAAAGGTTGAGAGGTGTATAGATGCTCACCATAGATGTGTTTGAAGATGAGGCTAAAAAACCTTGGGTATCTAACAGCTGCTGGACGTTGTTCTTGTTGCACCAGTTTCCTAACATTCAGGAAAATCCACCTTGCCATGTTCAGAGTTGTCCCATCCACAAACTGTAGGATAATAGGAATTTCATCCCTGCTGAGTTGGTCAAATGAACCAACTTTGCAGCTCAGACTCATCACCACAGAGGCAAAGAGAAAATTATAGGTTGGGGATAAATCCCTTCTGAACAACATAGCACCCACTTTTGGTTCTGCTACGCCACGTTTGCGTAGCAGATTGCCCAATTGTTCATCCTCAGGCTGAGCTTTGTCATAGGTGTTAGCCACTGGGAGATGAAGTACCTCCCTAAGAAGAGAAGTAGTGATTTCAAAGGTTTTAGTGCCCTTAAGAATGGTTCCCATTATGGTTTTGGTAGATGGATCATATGAACAAGTGTGCCAAAACTCATAGACCATCTCATGATACATAACTCCAAGAGAGGTTGTCATTGCATATGCAGGGGATGGGCTTAAAGGAAGTCCACCATAGATCCATAACATTTTCCCACATAATTTTTGGGAATGGTCAGGTTAGCAATGTAGTTGGTGGGCTTGATTGTGAGCATGGTGTTGACAGGTGGGTGCTTCTCAACGTCATTTCCAACGAACACAGGGAGAAGGGGGTTGTTTTGGTGAGCCATTTGGAAAGTAGTAGTAATGAGAGATATTCGACACTTAATCGGTTAGGGTTTATCAAGAAGTTATGGCAGCAGTAAAGAAGAAGAAGAAGATGAAACAGTGGTTTAGGTATTTATAGGATTTGAATGTGAGTGAGTAGGAGAGAGAAAGGTTTGGGCGGTTGATTTGAAATGTTCTTAACGGAAATTGGAACGGTCTGCCATGTCAGAACGGTTGTCAGACCAACTTGACCTTTTTTACTACTAACACACGTTAACAAACATTATCCGCAAGTAATTAAGTTAAATAAATACGTAATTTAAGAAACCTAAATGTGAAGAAAGGTAATTAAAACTGATGTTCTAAGCTGTGGTTCAAACCTGTGATGAACAGGTTTCATCACAAACTGATCACTCTTCAAGCTGTTCATGCAACCTGGGCTGCTATATGAGAACAAGTTTCATTGTGAAACTTGGTCAACAGCTGAACATGTTACAAGGCATTGCCTTGTATGACAGATTAAGAGAGTGAACAGATTGGAGGTTTTTACAACAGAATAAGTTTGTGTTTAAACCTTATTTTGTCAAGCCTGTTATATGTCCAAGCTATCCAAATTTTCAAAAACTGGCTAAGTACAGGACAAGTAAGACCTGTCCAATCCAAGCTGTTCTGAAAAATTTAGACAAATTAGAACAAGTAATCTTTAGAACATCAATGACACTTAGTCACTTTTATTTAACATTCCCAGCTTGCTTACAAGGTAATTAAACCTGTTTTCACCAAGAGGTTTGGTGAAATTGTCTGCAAGTTGTTCTTCTGTGGAAATAAAACTTACCTCCACATTACCTTTTTGGATGTGATCTCATATTATGTGATGTCTGACTTCAATATGTTTTGTTCTGGAGTGAAAGACTGGATTGTTGTAGATAGCTAAGACAGTTGTATTATCACACAGAATAGGAGTTTTCCTTTATAAAAGGCCATAATCCTCAAGTTGATGATGCATCCATAGAATCTGCCCACAGCAGCTTCCAGCAGCAATGTACTAAGCTTCAGCAGTAGAAGTAGAAACAAAATTTTGCTTCTTGCTGCACCAACTGATCAACATACCACCAACGAATTTCCATCCACCTGTTGTGCTTTTCCTGTCTAGCCTGCAACCTGTAAAATCAGAATCTGAATAGCTAATAAGTTCAAGGCTGGAGTCTTTGGGATACCAAAGACCCAAACCTAGTGTACCCTTTAGGTATCTGAAGATTCTTTTTACAGCAGCTATATGTGATCCCTTAGGATCAGCTTGAAACCTAGCACAAAAACAGATAGCAAACATAATATCTGGTCTACTAGAAGTTAAATATAGCAAGCTACCAATCATGCCTCTGTAAGCTGTTACCGAAACTGCTTTGCCATAGGCATCATCATCCAACTTTACATTAGTTGCCATTAGGGTTTTGATGGGAGAACTTTGATCAAATTTGAACTTTTTAAGAAGATCTAATGTATACTTTCTTTGATTTATGAAAATTCCATTTGAGGTTTGTTTAACCTGTAATCCTAGAAAGAAAGTAAGTTCACCCATCAGGCTCATTTCATATTTAGATTTCATGAGCAGCGAAAAATTTTTGCTTAACTTTTCATTCGTAGAACCAAATATTATGTCATCCACATAAATTTGAATAAGCATAATGTCAGATTTCACTTTCTTCGTGAGCAATGTGGTATCCGCTTTACCTCTGGAATAATCATTGCTCATAAGGAAGTCAATAAGAGTGTCATACCAGGCTCTAGGGGCTTGTTTTACACCATAGAGAGCTTTGTCCAACTTATAGACAAAACCTGTATGTTGTTCATTTTCAATACCTGGAGGCTGCTTGACATATACCTCTTCTTGCAGCTTAGCATTCAAAAATGCACTCTTGACATCCATTTGACATACCTTCATGCTCTTGTGGGCTGCATGGACAAGAAACAAATGAAAGTCTACTAACCTGACCATTGGAGCAAATGTTTCATCATAGTCTATGCCTTCTTCTTGCCTATAGCCTTGACCAACCAGTCTTGCCTTGTTTCTAATGACATGACCTTGCTCATCCATTTTGTTTCTAAAAACCCACTTAGTGCCAATAATTGTTTTACCTTTAGGAACAGGGACCAACTTCCATACTTTGTTTCTCTCAAACTGATTTAGCTCTTCTTGCAAGGCAGTGATCCAATTGGCATCTTTCAGTGCATCATCTACTTTCTTTGGCTCCATCAGTGACACAAACTAGAAAACATACAAAAGTTTCCTAAGTTGTCCCCTCTTGTTTGTACCCCTTTGTTGATGTCACCAATTATTTGCTCATTGGGGTGACACCTGATCCACTTAGGATCATGTTTCAATAAAGATTCTCCTCTATTAGTTTCATTTTCATCAGGTCTTACAGAACAGCTTTCAAGATATTCAAACACACTGATGTCTTGAGCCTGTTCACCCATTGATGATGAATCACTATTGTTGAACACATCAGCAGACGATTCAGGAAAATCAGCATGGATTGGTTCTGGACATGGTGCATTAATTATATCAATAAACTTATTCACACAGGGTCTACTACCATAATCATGATCATGCTCATTATGGTTAACAGGTTCCACTCTGGGTGAAGAGGAAGCTTTTGAGTCCTTCTCTTCATCAATGGAATGCCTAAGATCATCAAACCTGAACTCTCCTGAAACTAATTCAGGAACAGCTTTGGTAGAGGCATTCTTGGACTCCTCAAAGGTGACATTGATAGATTCATCTATCACCTTTCTTTTGTAGTTGTATACTCTGTAGGCTTTAGAAACAGCAGAGTATCCAACAAACACACCTTCATCAGCTTTGGCTTCAAATTTAGGCAGCTGATCCCTTTGATTCAGGATGAAACAGGGACATCCAAACACATGGAAGTAGCTTATATTTGGACTTCTCCCTTTGATTAACTCATATGGAGTCTTATTGAACCTTTTCACCATTAAGGATCGGTTTTGAGTGAAGCTGGCAGTGTTGACAGCTTCAGCCCAAAATTATGAAGGCAAACCTAATGCACACAACATGGTTCTAGCAGCTTCAATGAGAGTTCTATTTCTCCTTTCAGCAACTCCATTTTGTTCTGGAGTTCTTACTGCTGAAAGTTTTGCGAGATCCCTCTTTCTTCACAGAAGTCCTCAACAGTGCTGTTTCTAAAATTCAGTACCATGATGACTTCTAAGCTGCTTGACTTGAGCAGAGTTCAGAACTTCCATCTTTTTAATAAATCCAATAATTTCTCTGGCAACCTTACCTTTAGTCTTTAGGAAGATCACCCATGCAAACCTGGAGAACTCATCAACCATTACTAGAGTGTATCTTCTACCTCCTAGACTTGGAACAGTGACAGGTCCAAACAAGTACATATGGACTAAGAAGAGAGGAGTATCAATAGAAAAATTATGTTTGGATTTAAAAGATGTTTTTCTCTGCTTGCCTTCTGTCTTCTGAAAAATCTAATAACTCTGATTCTTTCTCAGGTGGTGATGGCAACTCTGCTGAAACTCACTATGAGGCTTTTGTTGCCAATGATGGATTATTTGCTCTAAATGTTGAAGACTTGGAACAAATTCATCCAGATGATCTTGAAGAGATGGATTTAAAGTGGCAGCATGCAATGTTGACCATGAGGGCCAAAAGATTTCTGAAAAAAACTGGTAGGACCAACTTTCAAGCCAAGACAGAAGGCAAACCATCTTTTGATAAATCAAAAGTGGAATGCTATAAATGCCATAAGCTTGGTCACTTTGCCAGAGAATGTAGATCTCAAGGTCAACAGCCATCAAGGACATCACAACCCATTCTAACATCATCATCAACAGCACTTGTCTCTTAAGAAGACAATGTGTTTGACTGGAGTGATCAGACAGAGGAAGAATTTCAAAATCAAGCACTTATGGCAGAAACATCAAATGCCTCCTCCACTGAACTGCCCTCTGAGGTAAATTCTAAACTCTGCTCTCAATCATGCAAAAATATGGTTAAAAAGTACAGAGATCATAATGAGAGCATGTGCAAAACTCTAGCTAAGATGGAAGAAAGGAGATATGAATACATGCAAGCCATAGAAGATCTGGAAAAACAGATCAATGATTATAAGGATAATGAGATTCAAATGGGGTATGATAGAACCTATCATGAGTGGGAGAAAAAGGAGCTAAATAAGAAAATAGAATCTCTGAATAAAAAGGTAGAAGAGACTGAACAAAAGGTGTTAGAGGCTAATAAGAAACTAGAATCTGTTAACATAGATCTAGGAAATTTTAAGTTAGCTAATCAAAAGTTGGAACACCTAATGGAAGTCCAATTTAAAGATAGAGTGAAATCTCAGGTCAATCCCAAAGAAGGAATAGGATACAGAGCTACTCCACCTCCATACAATAACAAGTACATTCATCCAATGAGTGAGGTTGCTGATAGACTTGTCATTGAACCACTAGATGAGTCTATGACTATTGTAGATCCTATCCTTGATAACAGTTCTGAATTAAAGGAAGATAAGAGTCAAAATAGAGACTGTGACACAATGAGTGCACCCATAGAGGTCCAAGCCCCCAGTAAGAAAGGAAAAGAGAAGATGAGTGTATGCAATGCTACTCCACAAGTTTCTGTACATTCTAACTGTAACACTGCATCTTCATCAAAAGGAAATAAAAGAGGTAAAACTGTTTCTGTCTGCACATGCCAAAAGCATGGTGTTCAAAAGTTTCCTAAACAACAGCAGGTAAGAGGAAATCAGAGAAACAAGAACCAGAAATTGACAGAAAAGTCTGGTTCTCCAATTCAAACAGTCAAAAGGTGTTTTCACTGTGGAAGGAAGAATCACTTAGCCAAGGATTGTTTTTATAAACCAGCTGTTGCAAAACAGACTGTGAAACACACAAAATCAAATCCTATTCAGGCAAAGCACTCAAAGGTGAAACCTTCCACATCAGTTTCAAAGAAAACAGTTGATCACAGGTTTTCAAAAGTTAATAAAAAACAGTCCACACATCAAAAACAAGTTTTGGCAAAGCCTAAATCAAGTTTTAAACAAATATGGTGTGTCAAGGACAAATCTTCAGCTCAAACTGCTAATGCAAAAGATCAGACTGCTAAGACAAAATCTGATGCTGTTAGTGCAAAAACTGAAGCTGTTAGCACTACAAACACAGCTCAAGCTGCTGAGCATCAATCTGGAACTGCTAGTGAATCATCTGAGACTGTTAGAAGAAAAGATGATCAAAATAGTTGGATACCTCATATTATCACCAAATACTCTCCAAAGACTCCATCAGTAGATCTCACTAAATATAAGAAGTCAAAAACAGTATTTAGTTATGTCAATGTACAAGGCCAACCCAAAACCAATTTGGTTTGGGTTTACTCCACTACTGACTAAGCTGTTATTTGTGCAGGGCAACCACAGGTCTCCTCATAGAACAAGATGGCATTTGGACAGTGGATGCTCTAGGCACATGACAGGCAATTCTGAGTGCTTGTCAAATTTCAAAGGTTTTGATGGAGGTTTTGTAGCATTTGGAGGCAACTCAAAAGGAGGTAAGGTTACAGGTAAATGTACTGTTAATGCAGGCAACATGACATTCCATGATGTTTTGTATGTTGAACAGCTTAAGTACAATTTATTAAGTGTCTCTTAAATCTGTGACAAACAAAACATTGTTCTGTTCACAGATTCTGAGTGCATTGTTCTTTCAAAAGATTTCAAAGTTCCTGAACATCTTGTTTTACTAAGAACACCAAGAAAGGACAATGTCTACTGTCTAGACACAGATCTTTTGACTAAATCTAATACTTTAAGTTGTTTGATATCCAAAGCATCATCCAATGAGTCTGCTCTTTGGTATAGAAGGATGTGTCACATGAACTTCAAGTCCATGAATGCTTTAGTTAAAAAGAATCTGGTAAGAGGCTTACCACAAAAGAAGTTCATTTGTGATGATCATTGTGTAGCATGCCTTAAAGGTAAGCAACACAAAACTTCTCATAAGGCCAAAGAAATAAATTCAATCTCATCTGTTCTTCAGCTGATTCATATGGATCTATATGGTCCAACATCTGTTTTGAGTTTAAATAAAAGGGCTTACTGTTTAGTTATTGTTGATGATTTCACCAGATTTACTTGGGTTTACTTTCTTAGAACCAAAGACGAGACTGCTGAGCTAGTTAAGTCTTTTATTCTTAAGATAGAAAACCAATCCAACTCCAAAGTTAAGGTGATAAGATCAGACAATGGAACTGAATTTAAAAATCACATTCTAAACAGTTTCTGTGAGTCCAAAGGCATTGCTAGACAGTATAGTGCACCAAGAACACCACAGCAAAATGGTGTAGCTGAAAGAAAGAACAGAACATTAATTGAGGCTGCTAGAACAATGTTAGCTGATTCAAATCTGCCAATGACTTTCTGGGCAGAAGCTGTTAATACAGCCTGTTATGTTCTGAATAGGGTTCAGGTTGTCCAATCACAAGGGAAAACTCCCTATGAGTTATTCCATAACAGAAGTCCCTTAATTGCTTTCTTCAAGCCTTTTGGATGCCCATGTACTATTCTTCACACTAAGACTCACTTAGGAAAGTTTGAAAGTAAAGCTGAAGAAGGATTCTTTGTAGGCTACTCAACTTAAAGCAAAGCCTATAGAGTATACAACAGTGTGTCTAAAACAATTGAAGAAAGTGCCAATGTTGAATTTTTAATGAAAATACTACTAATATCAAAGGCACTGGTCCTGATTGGTTGTTTGATTTAGATTCACTAACAAATTCTCTGAGCTTTGTTGAGTATTCTGCAGAAGCTGATGCATACAGGGTTGAAGCTGCTAACACAAATTCTCATGCTGCCAATACAACTTCTCAAGCTGTTGGCACAAAGTTTCAGACTGCTGCAGATTCACCAAGTTGGGATGATTACACCACTCTACCACTTCTGTCTTGTGATCCTCCAGGGGTCCTGAATGCTCCACTTAATGCAAATCCAGACACTGAAGTGTCATCCCCAAGTCCTGAAAGCACAGCTCCAACACAAAAGGAAACAGTCCCAGATTCAAGTCAAGCTGTTCCAGAAACTGAACCATTCACTGGTTTTGATGGAGATGATACAAATCTTGGAACTTCTTTTCAAACAGAGAGAGAGCCCACACTAAGAGTTCACAAGTATCACCCTCTCAATCAAATACTGGTTGATCCAAGCACTCCTGTTCAAACAAGGAAAATGGTTCACAATGAGATTGCTGCTGCTGAACAAGCAGTTCCTGAATTCAGTCTAGCTGCTTTTGAACATGCCTGTTTCATGTCTCAACTAGAACCCAAAAAGGCATCAGAAGCACTAAAAGATTCATCCTGGATTGAAGCTATGCAAGAAGAGCTTCTACAGTTCAAAATTCAGAATGTATGGACTCTGGTGGATCTTCCTAAAGGTTAGAGAGCAATAGGTACAAGATGGGTGTTCAAAACAATAAAGATGAGAGAGGAATAGTCATCAAGAACAAAGCAAGGCTAGTAGCACAAGGGTACACTCAAGAAGAAGGCATAGATTATGATGATGTATTTGCTCCAGTAGCAAGAATTGAAGCCATCAGACTATTTTTGGCCTATGCAAGCTTCAAAGGTTTTAAAGTGTATCAAATGGATGTCAAGTCTACTTTTCTGTATGGGACAATTGAAGAGGAGGTATATGTGTGTCAACCTCCTGGTTTTGAAGACTACAAGTATCCAGACAAGGTGTACAAGCTAGACAAGGCCCTCTATGGTCTCCATCAAGCCCCCAGAGCATGGTATGACACTCTGTCATCATACCTTCTACAAAATGGATTCAAGAGAGGCACTTTGGACAAAACACTCTTCACTAAGTCTATCAAAGATGAGATTCTGCTTGTCCAAATCTATGTTGATGACATCATCTTTGGTTCAACCAATGATTGTTTGTGCAAAGAGTTTGAGGCTTTAATGCAAAAAAAGTTCCAAATGAGCTCAATGGGAGAACTCACTTTCTTTCTAGGATTACAAGTCAAGCAGAAGCCTACTGGTCTTTTCATAAGTCAATCAAAGTATGTGAAAGACATACTGGACAAGTTTGGGTATCAAGACACCAAAGCTGCAAGCACTCCAATGGATCCTCATAAGCAGCTTCATACAGACAAAGATGGCATAGATGTGGATATTCATTTATACAGATCTCTTATAGGATCTCTTATGTATCTAACATCTTCCAGACCGGATATAATGTTTGCTGTCTGTGTGTGTGCTAGGTTTCAATGCTCTCCAAAGGACTCTCACTTGGTTGCTGTTAAGAGAATCTTTAGATACCTTAAAGGCCAACCACACTTAGGCCTATGGTATCCTAAAGACTCTCCCCTTGTACTAACTGCTTATTCTGACAGTGACTATGGTGGATGCAACATTGACAGGAAATCCACAACTGGTGGATGTCAATACTTAGGAGCAAGATTGGTCTCTTGGCAATGCAAAAAGCAAACAACTGTGTCCACATCATCCACTGAAGCAGAATATGTAGCAGCTGCAAGCTGCTGCTCCCAGGTAATGTGGATTCAAAATCAACTAAGAGACTATGGTATGAATTTCTTATCCACTCCTATTTATATTGACAACTCAAGTACAATCAGCATTGTGCAAAACCCAGTGAAATTCCCAAAAACCAAGCATATAGAAATCAGATTTCACTTTATCAGAGATTGTAATGAAAAGAAGTTGATCCAAGTTACCAAGATTCATACTGATGATCAGTTAGCTGATCTATTTACAAAACCTTTTGATGTAGGAAGGTTCACTTTCCTAGTATCAAATATTGGTATGGTAAACATGGATTAATTGGTTTTCATTATTATCTACTCAGTATGCTTAATTTAAGGGGGAGTCACTGTTGTATTAAAAGATGCTTCATTTCTAACTAACAGCTTGAGTATTTTCTCAAGCTGCTAGTTCATTTTCTCATGCTGTTAGTTATTTTCACTTGATCTGTCAAAGTGTGCAGGGTATTTGAGTAATTTCTCAAATGTGTGCGCGGGACCCAACCTTTTCGAAACCTTTAAAGGTCCCAGCTTCGTTCAGTTGTAACTACCAGTTACATATTCTTCTTCCACGGCCTCTTGCTTTCTCTCTGAACGAATCACACATTCTTCTTTCAAACCCTAAACCGTCGTTTCTTCAACAATGGAGTTCGTAAAAGAACACAACTGCCTCCCATACACCCTAAAACATTCTGAACTTCAACCGTTTCATGCAATGATGGATTTCCTCAGGCACTCCCATATCCATTATGCCCTTTCCATTAACCCTACTATATACATCTCCCATATTGAACAGTTTTGGAACCATGCATCTGTTCAAACCATCAATGGAGTGCCTACCCTCATATCCAAGATTGATGATACTGTCATCAATATCACTAAGGAATCCATCAGACATCACTTGCATCTTCAAGATGCCTCAGGTATAACCGACTTATCCCTTCAAGCTTTACATTTTGGTCTTCAAAATATTGGTTATAGGGGTCCTGCTGATTCTTTTACTTTTCTTAAGGCACATTTTTCTCCTAAATGGAAATACCTTGTGCATATTATTCAGCAATGTTTAAGCCCCAAAAGAACTGGTTGGTCTGAGTTTTCTTCAAATATTGCCACTGCCTTAGTGTGCTTTTCTACTGGCCAACAATTCAATTTTTCAAACATGATTTTTCAAGGAATGTTAAGGCATCATTCCCTAAAGAATGGGAAATTTTTGATGTATCCTAGGTTTTTGGCAGAAATTATTGCACACACCTGCACAACTCCACATTTACATTAAACGGATACATGTTTCCCATAGGCACTCATTGTCTTCAATCAAAAGGCAGTTAAAGCCAAGTGCCAATTTTGTAAGTATAGATGTTCCATTGCCCTCTGCAAAGATGAACATCATTCCAGGAAACAGAGGAGAGGGTCCTGAGCAGACACAGCCCAACATTCCTGCTTCACCCCCAGGACCCCAACCCACTCCTCATGATACAAATATTCCATCTGATTCATTTGTACAGCCAAGACGCCCACTAAAATACTTATATAAAAGGAAAAGGGGACCAGGAGCTCCTTCCTCCTCCTCCCATCAACAAGAGCCATATATCCCTGTGCAGGAGGACACTTCTGCACAGAATATCCAAAGGGAACCAATTGAGGAAACCCCCATTCTCACTCAGGAGGTGAACATCTCATCAGAGATGGTTCATATCGGTTCTGTGGCTGGCACTACTGATGTCTCTGCACAAGAGGCATAGGACAGGGCCAACATAGCTAAGACCACGCCCATGGCAACAGCAAGTGTGCAAACACAAGCTGGAAGTCCCCAGAACCAAGAAAAGAGGGGCCCAAAAGTTTCTACTTCTGCTCTTAATGTCAGTGATAGATCACAAGCACCTCAGGTGTATTCTGATCTTGAGACAAGTCTGCAACTCATGCTCTTGACGGATCCCAAGCTGAAACCTGTTGTAGCCATGTTGGAATATCAAATGTCCATCATTGCTGCACAGGGGGCTCAAATTTTTGCACTCAAACAGGCAGAGGCTGCTCAGAATAAGAGAATGGATTATCTTCACAAAGGGTTCACCCTCTGTGGAAATAAGCTCATGAAATTAGAACAGATGATTCAAACCCAAGGGGCAAAGGTTGTAGGTCCTTCTGACCAAACCAATGCTTCCAAAAAGGGGGAGAATCAGGAGGTTCCCAAATCAGTCCAAGCAGCTCCAACAACAACAGTCCAAGCAGCATCAACAGTTCCAGTTTCAAGGCTAGCAGTCCCAACAGCTTCTCAAGCTGTTAGCCTAGAAACTCAAGCTGCTTCTTCAAAAGCTACTGGAGTTGTGATCAGGGAAGGCATTCAAGCTCCATCAAGTACAGTCCAAGCTACATCATCTGCTGCAAAAGACAAGGGCAAGGGCATTCTCATTGAGTCTCCAAAGCATAAATTTTCCTCCAAAGAAGCCCAAATTCCCTTTGATGCTGAAGTTGCCAAAAGAATAGCAGAAGAACAGGACAAAGAATCGGATCAGCAAGCCCAAACCCCAATGGATGATGATGAGACCTTAGGTGATTACCTAAAGGGGTTTGTGGTTAAACAAGGAGCAATGAAGAAAAAAATGCCAACAGGGCACTCCAAGGCTGAGCACAGAAGATTTCTAATCAATTTTGCCTTTGCAGCAGGTATTCCAAAGAAAATGGCTCAGTCCATGTCTACTGAAAGGCTGCAGGAGATCCATGATAAAGAAATGGAGAAAAGAAAGAAAACAAAAGTCTCTCCAGAAGCTCAACCATCCCAAGAAGTCCAACCATCAACAAAATCAGTCCAAACTGAAGCTGCTGCCAGTGCACCTGCTCCCACTGATCAAGCAGTTGTTTCTATTCCTTCATCTGTTAAGAGGGTGCTATTTGATCAACAACTGCAAAAGGCCATGGAGATAGAGAAGTTGATTGATCAACATGATTTCACAAAGCCTCAAATCAACTACTGGTTTGCTAAGTCACTGGATGAAAGAGATTTAAGGGTCAAGTTTGTAATAAGAAGAGAGTCTGGACCAGAAGAAGAGTTTGATACATTCTTGCAAATGGTTCAGAAGCTGACCAGGGATGAACTGATAAAGATGTACAACATAGGGTCTGTTACACAAGTTAGATCTGCTCTTCCACAAGTGAAACAACTCATCAGAGATCTAAGTACGGTTGTTGATCCTGAATTCGCAAGAAAAGAGATAGAAGATGCTGAGAAGAAAGGGAAAAAGATCAAGGAAGTTCATCTTTTTGTCAAATCCAGGACTTACAGAATCAAATTCACAGATGGGTCTGGTATTTTCTTCAATCTCGAGTTTTATAATTTCTCAAAAGATATGGTGCTCCAAATAAAATCAGTTAGGATATCTTGTGATAAAGAAGAGATGAAGATAGAATTTTTGAAGGCTATAGATCAGAAACTTGCACAGTTATAAGTTTTTGAAAGCCTTGGTTTGTAAATAACAGTTTACTTATTCATTTCCATTTTTTTTGTATAGAACTTAAAGTCTTGTGTAAAGAATTTAAGTTAGGGGGAGATTGTTGGGAAATAGTTTAAGTATGTTCAAGCTGTTAGTTAGACTTCTCAGACTGTTAGTAGATTTTAACTGTAAATACAAAGTTCATGCTGCTAGTAGAAGAAACTCGAGCTGCCAGTGTAAAAGTTCAAGCTGCCAGAGCAAATCTACTCAAGCTGCTCTGTTCATGCTGTCAAGTGATTCAAGCTGCTCAACAGTTTTATAAACAGAAAGTGCTGATTTTCAGGAAAAGATATCTACATGAAGATTCCAGCATATCTACTATCAGAGAAGTCATCATTCGTCAAGGAAACATATCAAGAAGCAATATAAATACATAGAATAGGTCTTTCTATTGTATAGGAGTTTTCTGCATATTTTGAGTCTGTAATTGCTTTATTGATAGAGTTTTCATAAGCCTCTAAGGTTGTAAAACCCTAACAACAGTCTGTGTTCTTCGTCTAATCAAACAGATTAGAGGTGATTGTAATCATTGAATTCAGCAATACAAACAGTCTTGATTACTTCTTATGTGTTTATTCATTATTGATTCTGAAAGTTTTTGATAAAATAATTAAGTGTTATTCCGCAAACTTCTTGATTAAACTTTGATTCAAAGAAAGATTATTGATTTATACTCTGATAAATTCAAATCAGTTAGTCTTGGTTATTCATATTTAGATCCTGACAAACACCGGTTGAATCAAAACACTCAGTAACTAGGTCTTTCTTAAGGTTTGCTAGACCAGAAGAAAAGTAGAATCAGGCTACACCTACATCTACGTCTCAAGGGTATTCAAAAATGCCTATGATCGCAAAATCTGCTGAAGACCATCTGAATCTGTTGGCTTCATTTGTGGCCTCTTACGGCAATTGTGTTCAGGGCAAAATCAACGATCCTGCGCTTTGGGATGAGGATTACGATCAGGTAGATCCTGATGATCTAGAAGAGATGGATCTCCAATGGCAACTGGCCATGGTAACTCAGAGAGTTAAAAGATTCATCAAGAGGACGGGCAGAAACCTCAACGTTAGTAACAATAAGATTGGGTTTGATAAATCCAAGGTTAAGTGTTACAACTGCAAAGGGTTAGGACACTTCGCTAGACAGTGTCAGAGACCGAAAGTAGAAAACTACCAGAACCAATATCAGAATCAATCACAAGGGAGATATCTGCCAGGTAGTTCAAGCAGTCAGGCGAATATAGCTGGTCTGTTATCCAACGTCACATCAGACAGACAGCTAGATGGAACTTATGACTGGACTACACATCCAGAGTCGAACGCTAGAGCCTTCATGGCTGAAGTGACCGAGGCTGGAAGTGATAGAGTAGAGGAAAAGACAGGGGACATCAATCAGAATGAAAGCAGTCTGATGTTGGTAGAAAATTCAGAAGATCAGACAATTCTGGAGTTCGCCGCACAGATGGCCAACGTGGAATCAGATCATGCCAAGGTAACTCTGAACTTTTCTCTTTTCCATGATTTATGTGTTTTGTGTGCTACGTTTAACGATAGGTTAAATTTAGTACTTAAATCACATCAAAACATAGCTGCTCAGAATGAATCATTAAAATCCGACAATGCTAGCCTAGTAGATATAAAGGAAGATCTTAGGGATAAGCTTAAGGCAGATGCACAAGATGTCGTAGTTCTAAAGGAAAAGCTTAGCGAACAGTGTGTTAGATTAGAACTGATGTACGAACATGTTGAGGCATTGACAAAAGAGCTTAAAACCAAAGAAGTAGAGCTAGCAAAATCTAAGGTAAAGGTAGCTGAGGTAAATAGTAAACTTGAAAAGTTTAGAAACTCATCACTTAACCTAAGGAAGATCTTAAATGCACAGCGTTAGTCTAAGAAGCCTGTAGGTCTAGGGTATTATGAGTGTCCTCCACCTTTCAACGATAACTACGTACCTCAACCTTAGGAGAAAACTGAAAAATCAGTTGACTCAGAGGAAATACATGAACCAGTGTCTGAAATTGCTAAGGAAAATGAAACTAAGGTGACTGCTAATAATATCAAGATTAAGAAGGTTAAATTTGTGCCATCCTCTAGTGATAAACCTATTGGTTAACACAAAATTGACTTTAATGATCAGGAGGAGGAACCAGTCGCTATAGTTGAAACAAAAGAACCAGACACTAGTGAGATACCTAAGTCAAAGGGCACACATAAAAAGTCGATTGACAAAATGTCTTGCTTTAGATATCATGAAAGGGGGCATGTTGCTTCTAGTTGTCCACAGAGGAAAGTAGATTCTACACCTAAAACTAGAAATCCGGAACAACATAAGCCTTCTCCAAGTGTTGCAAGCACTAGTTGTTCTCAAATTACCGAGAAAACTGTGCAAGCCACACCTAAATCTGCTGTGAAACAAACACCTGTGTCAGGTCGACTCAAAGAATTGATTAGGACTACCAAATAGAGTCATTAATCAATCTAGGTCAGGACCGCAACAGAATTATAGGAGTACCACACCTAGCAGAGCTTACACTCTGGTTAGGTCACATACTCCTGTAAGACATCAAACACCAGGTAGAGCTCAGGGATATCAATCGGAATTGCCATATAATCGAAACTATTCAAGAGCTCCACAGCAAATGCCTACACAAAGGCCGAGAGTGAACTTAAATCACTCTGCACCACAACAGGCTCAGATGCAAAAACCCAATTCACCTGAACGGAGAGATGGGTATTTGAAAGAGTTTAAGTATGT
This sequence comes from Centrapalus pauciflorus, assembly GCA_020465985.1. Classification (NCBI taxonomy): domain Eukaryota; kingdom Viridiplantae; phylum Streptophyta; class Magnoliopsida; order Asterales; family Asteraceae; genus Centrapalus; species Centrapalus pauciflorus. The sequence continues at coordinate 36,161 of JAANYP010006967.1, read as the reverse complement.
GGACGAGAATGGTATTACCAAGTCAGTTATGGCTTGGGTTCCCCGTGATAACCAACCTATTTTCTTTCATGTGCAGGAGATAACTACAGGTCCAAACAATAAATGGTTCGTCGACAGTGGTTGCCCCAGGCACATGACAAGGGAAAGTAGTCTCCTTGCAGACTTCAAGGGAGGGAATCGGGGCTTTGTATCATTCGCTGGCAATAAAGGAGGAAATATCACCGGTACTGGAGTGGTTACTAATGGGACTATCAAATTGGATCAAGTTTATCACATTGATTAACTGGTTCACAATCTCATTAGTGTATCTCAAATTTGTGATAAGAAGAACTCAGTACTTTTCACTGATACTGAGGCGTTAGTGCTGAAACTGGGATTCAAGGTACCTGAAGAATGGATACTGATGAGGGCTCCAAGGAAGAATGACCTGTACATGCTCGACATGAACAAGCCGAAATCTTCGATGGGACCAATTTGTCTACTATCAAATGCTTCAGAGACTGAATTGGTTTCATGGCACAGACGCATGGCACACTTGCACCTAAGAAAAATGAACTACATTACGAAAAATGGATTGGTGTAAGGTGTTCCCATGAAGAGTTTTCAGTTCGAGGATAAGTGTCTACCGTGCAAGAAAGGAAAACAACACAAGAAGGCACACAAGTCCAAGACTCAGAACACAATAGCTGCCACATTCGATTTGTTGCATATGGACCTCTTCGGACCAATCAACAAAAGGAGTATAGGTGGTAGTTGGTACTGTTTGGTTATTACTGATGATTACTCACGTTTTTCTTGGGTTTTCTTTTTAGGTACGAATGACGAGACAGCTGCAAAGCTCATTGTGTTCTTAGACCAAGTGGAAAATTCTTACGGAACGAGGGTTAAGCGTATCAGAAGTGATAACGGAACTGAATTTAAAAACACAGTTATTGGTGTATATTGCCTATCAAAGGGCATCGTGCATCAATTTAGTGCACGTTATGAGCCACAACAAAATGGGGTGGCCGAACGGAAAAACAGGACTTTGATTGAGGCAGCAAGGACCATGCTTTCGGATTCAAAGCTTCCTACCATGTTTTGGTGGGAGGCAGTGAATACTGCATGCCATGTTTTAAACAGGGTCCTTACTGTCAAATCATTGAACAAAACCTGTTATGAAGTTTTGAATAAAATGCCACCAAATTTAACTGGTTTCAAACCTTTTGGGGTACCATGTACATTAATGAAAACAAAACATCAACCTAAGTTTGGTGAAAAGGCTGACGAAGGATACTTCCTAGGTTATGTGCCGAACTCACCAAACAAACGGGTTTTTAACAAATCTAATGGTACAGTAGAGATTGTGTATAACATTGAAATCACAAGTTATACACATGAACCCCAAACTGTTCCGGAATGGATATTTGATTATGATAAATTGTTTGAGTCATTTAACATTCCTTTGGATAGAAATGCAGGTACAATCGAACAAGACATGTCGTCATTAAATCTGAATGACGAGGGTCAAAGTTTTCCGAGGACCACCTTTCCATCAACATCCGAGCCTACATCAACTGAAGATAGATCTCCAGAAGAAAATGATTCTGAAGTGCCTATAGACGAAAATCAGACAACAAATTTTAACTCTGAAGACAGTGTCCATGAGGAAGAAAATGTGGAGTCTGAAGTCGTTCCCCCGTTAGGAGAGATAGGATCAAATTTGGGAGATAATCTTAGGGTTGACGAGATAGAGACATCTAGGATTAATAAGAATCATCCTATTGAGAGTATCATAGGAAATCCAAATGTTGGTGTGAGGACTCGGAGTAGTTTGAATAACAACACAGTGTTGTTTTCGATGATCAATGACTCCGAGGCCTTTCATACTTTCCTCTACTCATGTTTCATCTCGCAAGTTGAGCCGAAAAATATGCAAATGGCACTAAAAGACAACTCTTGGGATGAAGCGATGTAGGAAGAACTGTCACAGTTTAGGAAACTAGAAGTGTGGGAGTTAGTTCCGTTACCTCGAGGAGAAGTTGCAATAGGAACCAAATAGGTTTTTAAGTGCAAGCGAGATGATCGGGGTATAGTCACTCGCAACAAAGCAAGGCTTGTGGTAAAGGGTTTCAACCAAGAGGAAGGAATCGATTACAATGAAGTGTTCGCACCAGTGGCAAGTCTTGAAGCAATCCGTTTGTTTCTAGTTTTTGCTTCCTTCAAAGGTTTCAAAGTTTATCAACTTGACGTAAAGAGCACGTTTCTTTATGGGAAAGTGAAGGAGCTGGTATATGTGGAACAGCCGCCCGGGTTTACAGATCCGAAATATCCAGACAGAGTGTATCAACTAGATAAGGCTTTGTATGGATTGCATCAAGCACCGAGGGCGTGGTACGAGACTCTATCTAATCATCTTTTAGACAACGGGTTTGAAAGAGGGAGAATAGATAGTACGCTGTTCGTGAAAAGAAAAGGCGAACACTTCATCTTGGTACAAGTGTACGTCGATGATATCATTTTTGGAAGTCGAACAGAGGAAGGAGGGCATGTTTAATCATCAGACGAAGTATGTCTACAACATCTTAGAGCGCTTCGGGATGGAAGGAACCAAGTTGACAGCTCACTTCAGCATTGCCGATTCGAGTGAATCACAATCTCGGACCGGGTACAGAAAGTGATACCGATGTGGATCCGACGTTATATCGGGCCAAGATTGGGTCACTCATGTATTTAACGGCTTCTAGACCTGACATATTGTTTGCTGTGTGTATTTGTGCTAGGTTTCAAGCTAATCCAAAAGAGATGCACATGAAAGCTGTGAAGTAGATTCTGAGATACCTCAAGTCGAAACCGAAGCTCGGACTTTGGTATCATGCGGAGAGCGATCTGGAATTGGAGGCATTCACGGATTCAGACTATGGAGGATGCAGCTTGAATCGCAAGTCAACAACTGGAGGTTGTCATTTCCTTGGAGGGAGTCTCGTTTCCTGGCAATGCAAGAAACAGACTTCGGTAGCCGTGTCCACGTGCGAGGTCGAATATGTTGTTGCGGGTAGTTGCTGTTCACAGGTTCTGTGGATATAACAACAATTGCGGGATTACGATTTGACTTATACTCATACTCCTATTAGGATAGATAACCAGTCAACTATTGCAATAACAAATAATCCAGTTAAACACAGTAAAACTAAGCACATTGACATAAGACACCACTTTATTCGTGATTGTGCTGAAAAGAACTTAATTAAGCTGCTAAAAGTTGCAACGGATGATAATAATGCGGATTTATTTACCAAACATTTTGATAAGTCACGTTTCGAGTATTTAGTTCAACTAAACGGAATGCGTAATCCAGTAGAGTTTCTTTCTTTTTATAGTAAGTTTAGTAGCTTAGGAGAATTACTTTTTATAGTAAGCAAGTAGGTTATTTTATTTTCTTACTCTTATTTATGAAAAACAAAAAAAAGAGAGAAAACCTTAAAAAATTCAAAAAAAGAGAATATCAGAAAATGAGTTATATCTTAGATACATAGGTTCAAAGTGACGAAAATTAGCATAGTCTTTACAATCTCTAAGTGTTAAGCTTTCACACATAATGCACCTAAAATTCTAAGTGTTATACATTATCTGGTTTGATATGTTGGTAGGCATAATACATATAGGGAGTCTCAAAGCTAATAAAATATTCAAGAAAAAGTCAGACGTGTCACTAACCTAGATATATGACCAAATGGTCTTAATTTTTATGTTTGAGACATACAGACATTGATTCTAAATGACGTATGCAAACTTTCTGGGGATGTATAGCAACATCAGATACATCTTAAAGAAATGAAAAGAATAGAAAATCATGATACTGAGTTGAGAGTCAAAACAAGTAACTCTGTTGTACGTAAGTACAGACCTGTTGCCTCTGGTTTGACTCGAGTTAGCAAGATAAGTCACTTTGTTGTACGTCGGTACAGACCTGTCACTGCTGTCTTGCTAGCTTTAAAATAAACTTTAAGACAAACTAAGACACCCTGTTGTATGTAAATACAGACCTGTGTCCGACGTTTGCCTTTTAAAGAAAGTTTGCAATACCAAAAAGTTTTAATCATTGTGTGTATGCCTTGATTATAAAAGTATGTCTAAGTATTAGTCACGTAAGGTAATTTCTTGATAAATAAAAAGGCCAAGCGATATTCCAAAGTGTAACATGTTTAAATGGAAAATAATACCAACAATCGGCTAGAAATGTATGTCACAACATGTTTAAAGGGAAAATAATACCAACATAAAAGTATGTCTAAGTATGAGTGCGTATTTGACATCGCTATCTGATTGAACCTTTCTTTGACTAGTCTCGCCAAAAATATTCTGTTAGTGTAAAGTATAGGTTGTACATTTTAAAAATATTGTAGATTAGTTTAAGTTTAAATTTTGTTCAAAATTTTAATTTTATTTTATTTTTATTTTATTTTATTTTACTTTTTTTATTTCATCTTATTTTATTTTATTTATGAAAAAGGTCAAACTTACTGAGGATGCATTCTTAGTTGAATAAATAAACATTGCGTGAAAATCTTATGCTTAGTGGAAATAAATTTTGCATAGTTTATTCCGTTACACGAAAAAGTTGGAAAAGTTGAAAAAGTTGAATTAAATTCAAAGACTTTCAAAATTTTTGAAATTTTCACTTAAATTCGAATTTAAGCCAAAGTCGAATGTTACATTCGAATTTGGCAATAAATTCGAAATTGCAGACAAATTCGAAGGTGGTTAGTATAAATAGGTCAACAGTGAATATTCATTATAAACCTACATTCGAGTTTACCATTCGAGTTTGTTCAGTGCGATTTCGAGTTTGAGTGTTTGAGTTTGTCGTCTTCGAGTTTTCTTCTGTTTGTCGAAGTTTTGTCCGTTTGTACTCGAGCATAGTACCAAATCTAGGTATACTCAACATCATTATACAAGATTTAGGAAGTATTAGACTCAATTTGAGCCAAAATCGACTAGATTTGAAGTTTTAAAGGTTTGAACTTTGTAATTCAAAATCACAAAGTTTGAACTGGTGAAACCTCAAATAAGTGTTAAATACCTTTGATTAGAACCTATTAGGACTAATGAATGTGATTTTCTAAGTCTAAAATGGTTTAAATCTTGGACTTTTGTTTTGAAAAAGCCGACTTTCGAGTTTGTTCTTAGATTCGAATTTGTGCCTAAATTCGAAACATATCAATAAACTCGAATGAAGGTTAGTTTCGAACATGTTTTGCGAATTTACTATTAAAATCGAAATATTTGACTAATTTCTAAATCAAACCTGTTGAAATTCATATGTGTTGGATTTTGAACTTAAATAAGTTCACAATAAAACAAATTTGAATTTAAACAAGTTTATTTTTATTTTTTTTATTTTTTATTTTGTCCATTCTAATATATTGTATACTTTATTATGCAGATATGGGGGATACAACGTTTATTCAAAAGCATAATATGGTCGTGTCACCACACTGTGAGCTTCCTGAGGCTCAAACATTTCGCCAGATGGTGGATTTTTTGGCTGCTTCAAGAGTATCTTATGCCCTTTCGCACAATGTACAGATCGTGCTGCCTTACGTTAGGCAATTTTGGGATCATCTGCAGGTCGACTGCACAGTAAGTCTGACAGTATTGCGGACAAGGATCGCCGGACAGCCTCTCGTGTTCTCTGCCGATGTGTTGCGCAGAGTTTTGCAGTTGGGAACAGCCGAGCAGGAAGCTGGGCCAATTGACTTCTCGTTGGAAGTTAGGCAAGCAGCATTCTTAAGGATGGGGTATGGCCTTGATGTGGCTTAGGCATCATACATGAAAAGTGGTTTAATTGGGTAATGGATGTATCCTGCACATGTCTTCATGGTGTGCTTCGCTCCCAAGAAAGCCGCTTTTGACTAGATCGTGTCGAAGATGCAATCGGCGATGATAGCATACAACCAGAGGTTTAGTTACTCCGAAATGTTCTTTGCGGAGTTTGTTCACCAAATAACAGCTCCAGCAAGAGAAAGGTTTTTGATGTATCCTAGGTTCGTGATGATGCTGATCAGACATTTTTTGCGAAATCTGCCGCAATTGCCAGAAATTCAGAGTGTCGCCATGATCGACAAGCGGAATTTTGCAGATTGCCAAGCGCATAATGCCCGTAGGGGTGAATTGGTTAGACCAGTAGATGCACCACTTTTTGGTGCTGTGGTGAATCCTGATTGAAGCCCCAGAAGGTGTGAACTGGACTTGTGAAGTTCAAGTACAGCAGCAGCCGCAACAACAACAGCAACAGCAGAGGCCTCAGCAACAACCAAGAAGGAGGCAGAGAGCTCAAGTTAGACAAACTCAGGCTACAAGGCCTTCAACTAGCAGAGTACAGGAGTAAGTAGAAGCAGGTCCTTCAACGGATGCTGCGGGTCCTTCAGTTGTAGCCCCCGTAATTGATCAACGGGTGGAGACTTTAAAAGAAATTTGGGCTCAAGGCTCGCATGCAAATGAAGAGATTACTACTGAGCTTGTTGGATATATTCTGGAACCTCCAGTTGATGAAGAAGATATTCTGCGCTAGATAGATGAATATATACCTGAGGTAGAGGGTCAAGCTGTGACCACATCTGAATCTGAGTCCGAAGAAGCTGCAGAGATTGAGGTAGAAGAAGTAGCTGAAGAAGCAGCAGCAGAAGAGATAGAAGATCCGGCTGTCCGAATGGGCAGATATGGATCCAGAATAGTGGTTATAGATCAAGAGGCAGGGAAGAGGAGAGCATCTAGGGATTCGGATGAAGATGACTCCAATTTCGAGATTGAAGATACAGCCCCTTTGGTGCCGAGGCAAAGGGCCAAAAGGCATCGATTTATGCAAGGAGCTTCGTCTGCCTCTGCCTCTGAGCCTGATACACCATCCGCTCAACCATCTATTCCACCACCACCCGTTCAATCATCAATTCCACCACCAATCATCCCGTCACCTATCACATCCATTCCATCCACCTCATCCACCTTCAATGACAATCAAAGGTTTTCTGAGCTCAGAAGCAAGGTTGATTTCCAGCAAGTCCAAATATTTCAACTTACGAAAGCCGTCGGCGAACTTCAAGCACATAATGCAAATATCGATAAAGAAAATCTTGAATTGAAGACATTCGTCACCGATCAGGCTGCAGAGATCCACACTATGAGGTCTCTCATTGAGAAATTAATGAAAAACCTAAAGGCTCAGGGGGAGACTAGTTGCAGGGATACTGAGGAGTTGAGAAGGGAAGATGATGACGAAGGCAATGATCCTGATGCACCAAAAGACAGTGAGCCAGTAGATTTTTCTGCTGCTCAACACGCCGAAGTTCAGGGGGAGCCGAGTCAGACTGGAGTTGAAGGAGCAGAAAGAGGTGAAGCTAGTCCCTCAAAGACTTTTGAGAGCAAAATGATAGACGCTCTGAGGGATATTGAGGAAGAAGTGATGGAATTTGACTTTGAGGATGACATAGAGGAGTTGGAGGAAGGAGAATTCGTGCCGGAGGAAATAGTTGATTAGAGATCCAATGACCAAGTGATAGAGGATGAAGACGACAATGTCAATGAAGTGATTGTCAACTCACAGCCTATCACAGAGTTATATGTCCAAGACAATCACAATGTGATTGATATTGATGAGATCAAACTAGCCTCGGTAGCGGATTCTGAACTTGCAGAAGACGAGAAAGAGGCATCTAGAGCTGAATTGATGAATTTATGTTTCAGGAAAGAAGAAAAGAAGACAGAGCCGAAGATGAAGAGAAGAATGAGAGTTCCAGGCCCAAAAAATCTCTCAGGAGGAATTATAAGCTGGTTCTTTGACAATGAATTGCAGCTATTTATATTGAAAAGGAGAGATGGACTTCAATACTTGAGGCGAATACTGAAAGTATTCAATACACTGCCCAAGGTTGAAGTGAAAGTGTTAGCTTGGAAGGAGTTGATCAATATTGGAGACGACCCGTATGCTGAAGTGATTGCAAAGATTATAAGAAAAGAGGGTCGGTCAGGTAAATTTGAGAGATTAAAGCCGAGGACCGGGAAGAGAGTCGAGTACGGGTCGAGAATAGATCCTCATACAGGTAGGCCATGGGCCAGAATGGTATACAAACCTGTAAGATGTTTGAAGAAGGTGCCGATGAAATCGATGCCACAAGATGTTTTAAATAACATGAAGTGATGGTATATCGATAATGAAACTGATGAAGCTGTAATGGAAGATGCACGGGACAAAGTTATTTTGAAAGTGTATGATCCACTGCACTTAATAAATCTATCAAAGGACGACCTGAAATAGCTACATGATCAGCCTATCTTCTTCCACGAAGGATGGAGATCTGAAGCCAGGAAGTTCCAGAAGATAGTAAGAATATGTATAGATATAGGTCTATATGCAGGTAGTAGTCTATAAGGACCAAGTACTTAGTGAAAATGTAAATAGTTAGAAGCTATCGTCAAGGGGGAGTCTGTTAGTACACTCTGTGTGACGATAGCAGTCTAAGTTTTGATAGCATTTTGTGTAAGTCAAGTAACTTGGTATTGAATATTGAATAGTGTTTGATATATGTGTTTATGTGTGTTTGATAATTGGTTGATTGTATGTTTGAACTTGGTGTAATGTATTACAAGAAGTTCAAACATAAATTTCAAAGATAAATTCAAACATAAGTTAAAACATAAGTTAAAATATAAGTTAAATATGTGAAGTTCGAATTTATAGGTAAATTCGAATTTGTCAATGAGGACAAATTCGAATGGGCCTTGGGCCTGATTCGAATTTGTCCTAGACAAACTCGAATCTGTCAGTATAATTAAGGGTTAATTCGATTAATTATGAGACTTTTGCAGAATTCCAGAGCGATTAAAGCAAAAGGGCGATCTCGAACATGCAAGTTTCCAGAGAGTTGTTTCGGTGGAAATCATCGTGTTGGGGCGCTTGTAGTCGTTCGTATAACACCGTGGTAGTCTTCGTGTTTCCGTGAGTGTGATCTTACCATCAAGCCGCTAACGAGGATTCCGCACTCATTGGACGGTGTCGGGTCGAGATATATCTGTAGAGTCAAGACCTTACAAACTAACAACTTGAACTTTGTAATTACACAGAAAATCTACTAACAGTTTGAGAAATCTAACTAACAGCTTGACATACTTAGAATATATCCCAACAATCTCCCCCTAACTTAAATTCTTTACACAAGACTTAAGTTTTTTTTACAAATAAGGAAATAAAACAAAGTAAAACTATTATCTACATACTAAGGCATCCAAAAACTTACAATTATGAAAGTTTCTGATTTATTCCCTTTATAAAATCTCTTTTCAACTCATCTTTATCACAGTGAATCTTCATTGTGGTTATTTGAAGAAGCCAAGTCTTTGGCAGATTAAATAACTCAAAATTGTAGAACCTGCTGGATCCGTCTACAAACTTGAGTCTATATGTCATAGATTTGACATATATATCAACCTGTATAATCTTCATCTCCTTGGCAGCTTCCGTTTCCACTTTTGTAGACTCTGGATCAAAAATGCTTCTAAGGTCTTTTACATTTCTTTGAACCCATACACAGTGAGACCTTGAATGACTAACAGATCCAATGTGATGCAATTTTGTCAGATCATCTCTGGTCAGCCTTTGTGTCATCTGAACTAGACTCTTATATTCTTCTTCTGGACCAGCTTTTCTTCTGATTACAAAATGATAATTCAAATCAATGTTATCCATTGATTTGACATACCAGTAAGTAATAGGCGGTTTGGAGAAGTCATACTAATCCAGGGCCTTTTCAATTTCTAAAGCCTTTTGAAGCTGCTACTCAAACAACACTCCCACCTTTTTACCTGATCCATCTTTGTTTGAGGAGGAGGATTACTAACACTAGCTTGAATAGGAGGACGATCACTAACACCAGCTTGAACTGGCTCTTGTTGGCTTTGGACTTGTTGGGAGACTTTTGCTGCCTTTTGTTTTTCCATCTCCTTGTCATGTACGGCCTGTAGCTTTTCTGTTGACCATGACTGAGTCATTATTCTTGGTATTCCAATTGATGCAGAAAAGTTTACCAAAAATTTTCTGTGTTCTGCCTTTGAATGCTTAGTTGGCATTTTCCTTTTCTTCTGATTCTGCTTGACCACAAACCCTCTTAGATAATCACCTAAGTTTCATCATCTTTCATTTGCGCATGAGTTTGCTGGTCTAAGAGTTCATCCTGTTCCTCTGCTAATTTCCTTGCTAATTCAGCATCATGAGCAACCTAGGCTTCTTTAGAGAAGAATTTAATATTTGGAGATTCAATAAGAATGCCTTTACCCTTATCTTTGGGAGCTGATGATGTGGATTGGACTGTAGTGACAGGAGCCTGAGAGGCTTCTCTGATGACAACTCCAGTTGTCCTGATAGGAGCAGCTTGAGTTTCTAGACCAACAGCTTGAGTAGCTATTGGGACTGTTAGTCTAGAAACTGGGACTGTTGGAGGAGAGGTTGAAGCTGTTTGGCCTGAAGGTGGGATCTCCTGATTCTCCCCCTTTTTGGATGTATTGGTTTGGCCAGGAGGACCTACAACCTTTGCAATTAGGGTTCGAATCATCTTCTCAAGTTTAATAATCTTATTTCCACATAGGGTGAACCCTTGATGAAAATAATCCATTCGTTGATGTTGAACTGCTATTGTTTGTTGCAGAGCTGTGATTTGTGCCCCCTGTGTAGCAATAAGGGACTTATAATGTTCCAATATGGCTACAACATGTTTCAGCTGTGGATCCGTCAATATCATGAGTTGCAGACTAGCCTCAAGATCATCAAATGATAGTGGTATTTGAGATCTATCACTGGCATGAATTCCAGAAGTAGAAACATCTGGGCCCCTTTGTTCTTGGTACTGGAGACTTCCAGAAGGTGCTTGCACACCCTCTGTTGCCATGGGTGTGGTCTTAGAGATGTTGACACTGGCCTGTGCCTCTTGTGCAGAGACAGCAGTAGTGTCAGCCACAAACCCCATATGGACATCCTCTGATGGAATGGCCGCCTCCAAATTGAGGGTGGGAGTGTCCTCTGTGGGTTCCCTTTGGATATTCTGTGCAGAAGTGTCCTCCTGCACAGGGATATTTGGCTCTGGTGTTTGGGCTGAGGAGGAAGGAGCTCCTGAAACCCTTTGTCTTTTGTATTGTATGAGTGTGGGGGGTGGGGATGTATGTGTGATAGAAGGAGCAGATGGAATGTTTGTATCATGAGGAGTGGTTTGGGGTCCTGGGGGTGAAGCAGTGATGGATGGCTGAGCCTGCTCAGGACCCTCTCCTCTGTTTGTTGGATTGATGCCCAGCATTGCAGAAGGCAATGGGACATGCACATTCAAAAAATTGGCACTAGGTTTTAAAAATCTTTTGATTGATGGTAAAGAGTGCCTATGGGAAACATGTATCCTTTTATGTATATTTAGATTATTGCAAGATCTTGCAATTATTTCAGCCAAAAATCGTGGATACATCAAAAATTTCCCATTCTTTAGGGCATGATGCCTCAACATTCCCTGAAAAATCATATTTGAAAAATTAAATTGTTGGCCTGTTGATAGACACACTAAAGCAGTAGCAATATTTGAGGAAAATTCAGACCAACCAGTTCTTTTGGGACTTATACATTGTTGAATGATATGCACAAGATATTTCCATTTTGGGGCAAAGTGTGCTTTAAAGAAAGTAAATGAATCAATAGGGCCCCTATACCCTATTGCAAAAAGTCCTTCATGTAAGGCAGTAAGGGTTAGACCTGATATACCTGAGGCATCTTGAAGATGCAAGTGTTGGCGGATGGTTTCCTCAGATATAGTAATAGGGTTGCCATCGATTGTGGATGCAAAAGATGTGACTCCATTGACGGTTTTGACTGAGGCAGATTTCCAGAACTGCTCTATATGAGACACATGGATGGTGGGATTTACAGTGAGGGCATGATGGATATGGGAACTTCAAAGGAAGTCCATCATGTCATGGAATGGTTGAAGGTCAGTATGTTTGAGTGAATAAGGGAGACAGTTGTATTCTTTGACAAACTCCATTGACGATCAAGACGGTGATTTAGGTTTGAAAGATTTGTGTGTGAATCGCTCAGAGAGAAGGTTTTGAGAAGATCGTGGAAGATATTTTTGCAACAGGTAGTTACAATTGAACGAAACTGGGAGCTTTAAAGGTTTGGACATTTCAAAAATATCTAAACCCGCGCACACACTTGTAATAAATTACAGAATTATTCTGCACACTTTGACTGATCAAGTGATAACAACTAACAGTTCGAGAGAAATGAACTAGCAGCTTGAGAAAAGACTCAAGCTGTTAGTTGAAAATTACGCATATTCTTCTGAAACAGTGTCTCCCCCTTAATCAAGCACATGAAATAAATATGTTCTTCATAAAATAAGAGAGAATGATAAAAAACAATTAATCCATATTAACCATACCAATATTTGATACTAGGAAGGTAAATCTTCCTACATCAAATGGTTTTGTAAATAGATTAGCTAACTGATCATCTGTATGAATTTTGGTGACTTGGATTAATTTCTTCTCATTACAATCTCTTATAAAATGAAATCTAATGACTATGTGCTTGGTTTTGGGAAATTTCACTGGATTTTGTACAATGCTTATGGCACTTGAGTTGTCAATGTAAATAAGAGTAGATAGAAAGTTCATACCATAGTCTCTCAGTTGATTCTGAATCCGCATCACTTGGGAACAGCAGCTGGCAGCTGCTACATATTCTGCTTCAGTGCATGAGGTGGAGACAGTTGTTTGCTTTTTGCACTGCCAAGAGACCAGTCTTGCTCCTAGATATTGACATCCACCAGTTGTGGATTTTCTGTCAATGTTGCACCCTCCATAGTCACTGTCAGAGTAGGCTGTTAGTTCAAGAGGAGAGTCTTTAGGATACAATAGGCCCAACTGTGGTTGGCCCTTGAGATATCTAAAAATTCTCTTAACAGCAAACAGATGTGAGTCCTTTGGAGCACATTGAAACCTGGCACAAACACAAACAGCAAACATTATATCAGGTCTAGAAGATGTGAGGTACATTAGTGAACCTATCAAGGATCTGTATAGGTGAATGTCCACATCCACTCCATTTTTGTCTACATCGAGCTGCTTGTGAGTGTCCATTGGAGTACTAGCAACTTTGGTATCATTGTAACCAAACTTTTCCAGAATGTCATTAACATACTTTGATTAACTTATAAAAAGTCCTGTGGGCTTCTGCTTGACCTGCAATCCTAGAAAGAAGGAGAGTTCTCCCATTGAACTCATTTGAAACTTTTTGTGCATCAATGTCTCAAACTCCTTGCATAGACTGTCATTTATGGACCCAAAAATGATATCATCAACATAGATCTGAACAAGTAAAATCTCTGATTTGATGGATTTTGTGAACAATGTTTTGTCCAGAGTACCTCTCTTGAATCCATTTTGTAGAAGGTATGATGACAAAGTGTCATACCATGCTCTTGGTGCTTGATGGAGTCCATAGAGGGCTTTGTCTAGTTTGTATACTCTATCTGGATACTTATACTCCTCAAATCCAGGGGGTTGACATACATAAACCTCTTCTTCGATTGTACCATACAGGAATGCAGATTTCACATCCATTTGATACACTTTAAATCCTTTGAAGATGGCATAAGCTAGGAACAGTCTGATGGCTTCTATCCTTGCTACTGGGGCAAAGACATCCTCATAATCTATTCCTTCTTCTTGAGTGTAACTTTGTGCTACCAATCTTGCTTTGTTCTTGATTACTACCCCTCTCTCATCCTTCTTGTTCTTGAACACCCATCTTGTACCAATTTCTCTCGTTCCTCTAGGTAAGTCAACTAGAGTCTATACATTTTGAATCTTGAATTGCAGAAGTTCTTCATGCATTGCCTCAATCCAAGATGGATCTTTTAGAGCCTCAGATGCCTTCTTTGGTTCTAATTGTAACATAAATCATGCATGTTCAAAGGCATCTAGACTGAATTCAGGAACTACTGATTCAGCATCAGTGGACTCCTTGTGAACCATTGTCCTTGTCTGCACAGGTGTGCGTGGGTCTCCCATTATTTGATTGAGAGGATGATCATATCCTAGGGAAACAGTAAGCTCTTTTATTCAAACTCAACACAGATGTTGGACCAAAGAGATCCATATGACTAAGATGAAGAGCAGATGAGATTGAATTTACTTCTTTGGCCTTATGAGAAGTTTTGTGTTGCTTGCCTTTAAGACATGCTACACAATGATCATCACAGATGAACTCCTTTGTGGTAAACCTCCTACCAAATTCTTTTTGACTAAAACATTCATAGATTTGAAGTTCATGTGATACATCCTTCTGTGCCAAAGAGAAGACTCATTAGATGATGCTTTGGATATCAAACAGCTCAAAGTATTTGATTTTGACAAAAGATCTGTGTGCAAACAGTAGACATTGTCCTTCCTTGGTGTTCTAAGTAAAACAAGATTTTCAGGGATTTTAAAATCTTTTGAAAGGACAATACACTCAGAATCTGTGAATAGAATAATATTTTGTTTATCACAAATTTGAGAGACACTTAGTAAATTATACTTCAGCTGTTCAACATACAAAACACCATTGAAAATCATATTGCCTGCTTTGACAGTACCCTTACCCGTGACCTTACGTCCCTTGGAATTTCCACCAAATGCAAAAAATCCTCCTTCAAAGCCTTTGAAGTTTGACAAGCATTCAGAATTGCCTGTCATGTGCCTAGAGCATACACTATCCATATGCCATCTTGTTTTATGTTGGGTCCTGTGGGTGCCCTGCACAAATAAAAGCTTAGTTAGTAGTGGAGTAAACCCAACCCAAACTGTTTGTGTCTTTTTATACTTAGTGAGATCCACTGGTGGATTTTGTGAAGAGTATTTAGTTATGACATGAGGTATCCAGGTGTTGTTTCCAACCTTTTCATTAACAATCTCAGATGATCCATTACCAGTTCCAGTTTTAGGCTTAGTAGTTTGAACTGAGTTTTTAGTGCTAACAGCTTCAGAGTTTGAACTACCAGTTCCAACTTTAGGCCTAGCAGTCTCAACAATTGTATCAACAGTTTGATCTGAGTTATTGCCTTTAACACACCATATCTGTTTAATATTTGATTTGGATTTTGCTAAAACTTGTTTTTGGTGTGTAGGCTGTCTTTTGTTGACCGTTAAGAACCTCTGTTCAACTACCTTCTTTGGAACCGGTGCAACAGGTGGTTTGGCCTTCGAATTTTTTATGTTTTGAACAAATGCCTGTTTTTGAACCACAGTCTGTTTTGTAACAGATGGTTTATACAAACCATGCCTAGCCAAATGGTTTTTTCTACCACAATGGAAACATCTTTTGACTGTTTTGATTGGAGAACCAGTTTTGTTGGACCAAAATTGGTTCTTGTTCCTTTGATTTCCCCTTACCTGCTGTTGTGTGGGAAACTTTTGGACACCATGCTTTTGGCATGTGCAGATTGGAACAATTTTACCCCTTTTATTAACTGGGTTGAGGAAGATGCAATGTTACAGTTAGAAGGTAAAAAAACATGTGGAGCAATATTGTATACATTCATCTTCTCTTTTCCTTTCTTACTGGGTTTAGGGGTTTTGTAACATCCTCAGATTTAAATTACTTTAATTGAGGTTGAATTAGATGAATTTTTTTAAATTAATGTAACTTAAGTTGAATTATGAAAGTTGGTACGAAATTTGGATTGATTATAACGTTGGTTGCATTATATGGAAATTTAGAAATTTAAATTATTAAGTGAAAATAATTATTAAATTATTAAGGATAATAAATAAAAGATAGAATTCTTTTATTTCAAAAAATCAGTATTTTAATGGAACCGGATAAGTTGAGGGACTAAAGGTGCCAAAGTTGGAAATTTGGAATAAAAAGGGATGAAAGACTTGCATGTCTTTCATTTTCATCAAACACACTCTCTCTAGAACACTCTCTCTCTCTCGGCTCTCTCTCTCTCTAAACAAATCAAGAAGAGAAAATTTATGGAAATTGAAGCTGAAAATTTGGATTCAAGTAACAAGGAAGGATCTATCGACACTACAATCATCGATTTAAGGTAAATATTACTTGAACTCTTCGAATTTAAGAGTTTTTGGGTCGGCTTTTATAAGAACCGAAATTGAGATTGGGAGATTCAAACGTTGATGCATGTGTGATGTTATTGTGGATTAGTTTAAATCTAGTGTATATAAAGCTACATATAAAATTTCAGCATCAGATTCACACTATAAGTATGATTTTTGGAGATTTGTGTGTGCTTTAGTATGTGTGTTCGAAAATGATGAAAAAGGGTTAAAAAAGGATGTGATTTGGTGCAGAAAAGTGTTAATATTAGTGTTAAAATGGTTGAAGTCAAGTGTATATTAGTTGGTATAAGTTATTTCATGTATTGATTAAGTACCAAAAATGATGGAATTAAATCTGAAATTTGATTAAAAACTGCACAAGTTCAAATGGGGTGGGATCCGAATTCGGATCCGAGATGAACCCGGATCTGGTCCGAATTCGAATGAGGCCCGGATTTTTAGGATATTTAAAATAGCAAAATAATTCTAAGTGTTGAAATTTGGATGGGGTCCGAATTCGGATATGGTCCGAAATTGACAAAAGGTTCGAATTTAACATGGTTCGAACTTAGGATGGGGGTTCAAACTTAACCTTTCGAATTTGTATGGTCCGAACTTGGCATGATTCGAACTTGACTTGGGGACCGAATTGGGGGTCCGAATTCGAGTGGGGTCCGAATTCGGACATGGATCCGAAATGGGGATCAAATATTTCAAAACTTATAAAAATTTAGTTTAATGGAATTAAACAGTTATTGACGCAATGTTTTGATACAACTGACTTAACAGGTCCCTTGTGGTGTTGTTTAACCCACAGTGGGGTACTTTGTGATCCGGTTGAAAGTCCGAGGAGAAATAAAATTAACTAAAGTTTAATAACGCACCAATTGTGAGTACCTTTGATTTTAACATGTCTGCATCTGGTTTATATTTGCTTTGCCTGCTGAGGCATGTTGTTTCATTATTGTTTGGCACTCTACTAACTTGCGTATATGTTGATGCACGTTCATACTTGTTGCATGTCCGTTCATTTGTTGTGCATCTTATTGATGGACCTGCGTGGTCGCATCTGTACTCTGATGTTACCGTGCTATATGACCAAGATTTTGACACCTCTGTGGTCAGGATAGACAGTAAGTCATCCCCGAGGTTATGTCTGTCTCAGATGGTTGGTTTTCCTTATGCCGAGTGTCAACTCGAAGGAGCTGCGGCTCGGGTTTGCGTACTTTGAGTACGTGTGGAGTTATGGTATGTGTTACTGCGGTTACTCTGGGTGGCATCATAAGGATTTGCTGAATGTGTAAAATCATTTGGTATGCACTAAGCATTCGCTTACCCTTCAGTTGTTGATTTTTTACAGGAAAAGGGAAATCTGCTGCGGGACCATCTAGCTGGGTCGTTTGTTCAAGTGATTGAAGATATCTACTGTGTATCTTGGTAACAAATCTATGGGGATGATTGTTGTAACAAATTTGGGATGATGTAATATATTTGAGTATGTAGACTTAGACATGTAACCTTGTAGCATTATAGGGTGTTTGACATGTTTGTATTATTTTATTTTGTACTTTAATGCTTCCGCACTTTAATTAAGTTATCATATCATTATGTCATTTATGTTTTGTGATTAATCTTGGATGCGTTGTAATGGTGGTTATTGTGGCAAGGGTGTCACAGGTTTCTAAAGGTGCACTCATTGTTTTGGGTTCTCTCTCAACTTCTTTACACTCACAGTCTTCATTTGGAATCAGTTCTTCTTTAGATTCAGGACTGTTTTCAAGGATAAGATCTACAGTTGTCAATTTCTTATCTAATGGTTCATTAACAAGCCTATCAGCAACTTCACTCATGGAATGAATGTATTTGTTGTTGTATGGGGGTGGAGTGGCTTTGTATCCTATACCTTCTTTGGGATTAAGCTGAGAATTTACCCTATCTTTAAATTGAACTTCCATTAGGTGTTCCAGCTTTTGATTTGCCTACTTGAAGTTTCCTAAATCTATATTGACAGATTCTATTTTCTTGTTAGCTTCTAACACCTTCTGTTCAGCCTCATCTAGTTTCTTATTTCGGGTCTCTATTTTCTTATTCAGTTCCTTTTTCTCCCACTCATGATATGTTCTATCATGTCCCATCTGAATCTCATTATCTTTATAGTCATTGATCTGTTTTTCAAGATCTTCTATGGTTTGCATGTACTCATATCTCCTTTCTTCCATCGTAGCTAGAGTTTTGCACATGCTCTCATTATGATCTCTGTACTTTTTAACCATATTTTTGCATGTTTGAGAACAGAGTTTAGCATTTACCTCATATCGTAGTTCAGTGGAAGTGACATTAGATGTTTCTGCCATAAGATCTTGATTTTGAAACTCCTCTTCTGTCTGGTCACTCCAGTCAAACACATTGTCTTCTTAAGAAACAAGTGCTTGTGATGATGAAGCTTGATTAGTTTGTTGGGGTCTTTGTGGTTGTTGACCATGGGATCTACATTCTCTGGCAAAGTGTCCAAGCTTGTGGCATTTAATGCATTCAACCTTCGATTAATCAAATACTGGTTTGACTTCTGGTCTGCTTTAAAGTTTGGTCTGCCAGTTCTTTTCAGAAATCTTTTCGCCCTCATAGTCAACATAGCATGCTGCCATTTCAAGTACATCTCTTCTAGATCATCGGGATGGATTTGTTCTAAATCTTCAGCATTTAGAGTAAACAGTCCATCATTGGCAACAAAGGCTTCATAATGAACATCAGTAGAGTTACCATCAGCACCTGAAAAGGAATCACAACAGTTAGATTTATTAGTTAATGATGATGACAGCAAAGCAGTGTTATGATTGTAAGAAAAGGATTTCTTTTTATTTTTAATCTCAGTTTCAAACACTCTCAGACTGTGATAAAGGTCATCCAACTCTATTTCATCAAGAGTATCTTTTGTTCTCCATTGGGCAGCATAGACTGTCCACTCTTCACCAAGTGATCTAAGGAATTTTCTGTTTACTTCATCTTGATCCAAGCTGACTTTGGACTCTCTAATTCACCTATCAGTTTATTAAACCTGTCAAAAATTTGAGTAAGGTTTTCATTCTTGCCACCAAAAAAGTTTTCATACTGCTGTATTAGAAGATCTTTTTGATTCCTTTTCGTGCTAGCATTGCCAGCAAATATTTTCTCTAAAGCAATCCAAAGAGAATGAGTAGTATAGAACTTTTTAAACTGATGTTGATAAACATTAGGAATGGCTATCTGTAAGAGAGTAATGGCTTTCACTTCATTCATTCTAGCCTTTCTTTCAAGTTCAGTCTTTGGAGGTGTTTTTATGGGTTTTCCCTCAGCATCTAGTTCAGGATCAACTACAGGAGGAAATTCAACAACTTCCCATATGGCGTAATCAATAAATTGAGTGTGCTGTTGAATCCTGAGTTTCCACATCTCGAACTCAGTGGGTTTGAGCAAAGGCACTTTGAGTCCTTGCCCAGATCCACTACTGCTATTATCAAACTCCATTGCAGAAAAATAAAAATTTTAAAAGAAAGCTTCTGACTTTTAAAACAAAGAAAGACCTGTGGCTCTGATACCACTTGTCAGGATCAAATCACTACCTAAGATTAACTGGTTTTAATAAATCAGAGTATAAAACCAATAACCTTGTATTGAATCAAAGTCCAATTAAAAAGTTTGCGGAATAACACTTAATTGTTTTAAGAAAAGCTTTCACAACAAATGACACATAAACATAATCAAAAATCAAATCTTTTGTATTACCAAACTCACTGATTACAATCACCTCTAATCTGTTTGATTTTACGAAGAACACATACTGTTCTTAGGGTTTTACAACCTTAGAGGCTTGAAAAAACTTAATCAGAAAGCAATTACAACTGAATCAAAACTTGTACGTCCAGACTTACAATAGAAAAACCTATTCTATCTATATATAAAGACTTCTGATTTGTTTCCTTGAGAAACTCTGATTTCTCTGATAGTATATATGCTTGAATCTTCAAATATAAATCTCTTCCTGAATTTCAGCACTTTCTGTTTGATAAACTGTTGAGCAGCTTGAACTTTTGCACTGGCAGCTTGAACTTATGAACTAGCAGCTTGAACTTTCTCAACTAACAGCTTGAACTTTATAATTACACAGAAAATCTACTAACAGTTTGAGATATCTAACTAACAGCTTGACATACTTAGAATATTTCCCAACAAACTTTTCCTGTGTCCTCTTTCCTGTTTTTGGGAGGGCAGAGATCAAACACAGGGAGTTTGAATTGCTTTTGTTCTTCCACAGGTTTGGGAAACTTATTCCCAACTTTCTCTGTTTGAGCAATAGCTTTGTCTTTGCCTTTACTGAGATGTGATGACTCTTACCTATCAACATAGTCATTAATTCTGGTTTTCTCAAATAATTTTCTTTCATTTATAACCAGCTTTCCACTATGATTGAAAAACTTATTTAAAATCACAGCAGATTTGCTTCCAACATGAGAGACTTACTCTTGCTGAAAGCAAGTTGCTACCCTTTTTGAAAACTTTTTCTCAAAATGTTTAGCATTCAATGGATTAACAGGTTTCTTGCCATCAGCTTTAGACTGTTTTCCATTCTTTTGTTTGTGTAAACCAGTTATGCACTTACCAGGCTGATTTGATGGAGAACACATTCCATCATCAGTCTTTATAGTTTTTTCACACAAACTGTCAGTGTTTTGGGACCAGCTTTCCATTTACTCTTTGGATAAAAGTACTTGGAAGCTCACCAAGAGTGGATAAGTCTTTTTCCAGATTATTTATCTCAACAATTGAAGCTGCTGTATCAAGATCTCCTCCAAGATAGGCTTAGATCTAAGCAGGTATCTGCTGATTGATACAGTGGTTGACTTTCTGGGCTGATTGGCACCAAGAGTCAATAATCTTTTGAAGCTTAGCATGCTTTGAGTCTGTCTCTCTCTTTTATTCTAATAAATTGGTGTTGATGTGTTTTACTTCATCAAGCTCAGTTTTCAACTTATGAAAACTGTCCAGTTCATTAATGTTTGTTTCATGATCTATTTCTAACTTAGAGTTCTCAGAGTTCAAAGCATCATGCTTCTTAACAGCAGCTTTTAAATCAACAAGTAAATTTTCAAACATTTTACCTTGTTCATCAGAACTACAGTCCATAAATTTTTGTACCTTATACATCATAGTTGGGTTCAAGTTCTCCAAGCAGCTGAGAGCTTCAGCTTCAGCAAGTCCTGTTTGAAGTTCCTTGTTGAGGGGACATCAGTGTTGGCCATCAAACAATTGTTGTCCTCTTCATCTAATAATGAATCAGACCCCTCCCAGTCACAAGTCTCAGCCATAAGTCCCTTCTGCTTGTTGGAAGCCACTGGGTCTTCCATCTTTCTTAGCTTAGCCATGGCCATTAGGTACTTAACCCTGTAGCCATCATCTTTATTTGTCTTGTATGGTTTGGATGAAGAGCCAATAGCTTTAGACACACAGTCAGCAGCTATATCGCCTGTTTTGCCACATTTAAAGCACTTAGCCTTAGTTTTGTCAAATACATTCTTCTTGATGGCACCTAACTTCTTTTGCAGCATCTTTCCACCAAACCTTTTCTTATTGAATTTTCTGACAAGCATGGCAATCATCTACTCATCATCAAGCTCAATAAGATCTTCACAGTCCTCTTCCTTAGACATTTCCTCCATTTCATCATCAGCCTGTTGATCAGCTTGTGTGAACACATCACACACCTGACCATCAGGTTGTCTCACGCTAGCCACTAAGGCAGCACCTCTTTTGGACATCTCTTAGGCCTTTCTTTTCTGTTGCCTTGATTGTTCATCATTTAGTAAGGATCCATACAGATTTACAAGATCCATACCTCTGATGGTGCCTGAGTTTCTGAGGATAGTAGAGAAGTAATTCCATTCCTCAGGCAAAATGTCCAAAAAAATTTTCACTAGAGTCAAACTGTCTTTGGTGATCCCAACAGCTTTGAGATCATTGATCAGGGCAGTGAACCTGGTATAGGTTTCAGTGAGAGACTCTTTTGGCTTTGAAAAGAAAAGTTCATATTGTCTAACAAGATTGTTGATCCTGTTATCCAGTGTGATAGTGGGACCATCATAGACGGTACAAAAAGTATCCCTCATCTCCTTTGCAGTCTTCATTTTCACAACCTGTTTGAACACATCATCAAGAAGAGAAATAACAAGGTTGTTCCTGACCTTTGCATCAAGAGCAACCAGCCTTTTGTCTTCATCAGACCATTGAGCTTTTGCTTTCTCAATAGTCCTGACTTCAGGAACAGCTCCTTCAGCAGCAGGATTTATAGTAGTAATAGAGGTTGGCACATAACCTTCCATTATTATGTTTGGAAGTTGTACATCCAGATTCTCCATATAGAGCATCATTCTGCACTTCCAGCCGGAGAAGTTCTGATGATTGAATTGGGGAGGTTTTGCCATTGACCCATTGTCATAGTAGGAAGAAGAACTGGCAACATTGTTGTCCAAGGTGGGAAGTAGGGAGTAATGAGAGATCTAGAGTTAACACACACTCTAAACTGCTTTGATACTAGTTCTAGGTCCCAAAAGGTTTCTCTAGTATGTTGCTATAAGCTGTAGAGGGGGGGGGGGGGGGGTGAATGCAGCTATTTAAAATTTCAACACACTTTCTTAATGTTTGTATGTATATTATCAACAAGTGTTAATTACAAACAAGCTTGAACTGCGGAATGGTTCAAGCTGAGATGACAGAAACAACAGAGACTACTAATCTAAGACACACTCAGACCACTTACTATGATACACTCACAAAGATGAACTCACTTTTTACAAGACAGACAGACAGCTTGAACAAGAACAGCTTGGACACACTCAACTATTTTATTATAAGCAGAGCTTGCATGCATGAAAACACACTTCTTTGCGCGTTCTGAATATCACACTCTTGGTTCTCTCACATTCCTTAGAAACTTCCTTTTATACTCTCACAGAGAATCCCAGTGAAGCTTCCTCATTGGATGTAGAGATAGTGGAGTGTCTTTCCAAAAAGACAAAAATAATTTTCTACATGTTCTGACAAAGCAGCATTTCTCTCTACATCGCAGAATCTTTGTCTTTTCCTTTTTTTCTCTATTGCAGAAGGCTTTAACTAAAAGAAGAATGTCAACTTTAAACCTTTCATCTTCTTGTATAGTCATTTTGATATAAAAAATTGTCTGTCACCCATTTCAAATATCCACTTTGTCTTCATGTAATAGAACAGCTTGGGCAGTGTTAGTAGCTTCTGTTTTTCCACTTTGTCTTCGACTTTGTAAATAGATCTTTTGGTCCAAGACAATACATGAGGACATCGACACATATTCCATAAAGTGTTTAGTCTGTTCACAAAGAACAGGTGTTGTTCACAAAGAGTAGAAAACTTAGAATTTGTCCAAGCTGCTCAACAAGTATGAGCAGCGTAGACAGTTTATGTTCAGCCTGTTTAACTAGAATAGAACAGTTTGGGCAATCTGCCTTAGTTGCAACAAATGCAACAGGGTAAGCAGCTTTGACTAATATTGCAAATCACTTATCAGGTTTCAATAAGGCATTAACAGGCCTTAAATTATACCCTTAAGTGCATCAAACAGGTTTGATTAATAATCCCCCCCCTAAGATGTATAATAGGTTTGACTGAGACCTTTTTGTGCCTAACAATCTAGCATAATTTTTTAGGATGACATACCCTAGCCTATTTTTTATTTAGCATAAGAATTTTGGGTGAAAGTATTTATTGATGTTTTATGGTAAATTAACAACAAAACTACATTGTTGAAATTGCTTGAATTGGCATACTTTATTATATTCAATTATTCATATCTATATCTTTTGTTATATATATATAATCCTTCACGTTTTGCCAGAAAAAATAAATACGACTTATTATGATAAAAAAATAAAAGATAAATACAATTTATTATTTTTAAAAAGATAAATACAATCTATTATTTTTTAATCTATATATAATAAAAGATAAATATATTTAAAAAGATAAATACACTCTATTATTATTAATCTATATATATATATATATATATATATATATATATATATATATATATATATATATATATATTAATTTGTAAGAAAATATATAAGTTCTATATTATATATAAGCTAAAATATCAATTTGTATCAATTAAAATATGTTAAATTAAAAATAAAATTTTAAAAATAGCATAAAAAACAGATATTATTTATAGCAATTTGTAAAGTAATAAAAATAATAGTTATGACAAATAATGATTGTATTCTTATATTACATTGTAAATATGTATTCCCGTAATATAAGCAGCACCTTTATATTCTTTATCAAATCCCAAGAAGAACAAAGCTCAATAATTGAGAAATGATGATGAAAAGACGATAAAAATGTTGAGAGTAAATATGCAAATGGTGGCTGCTTGTATTCAATTGTTTTCAACCGTGTAATACAAAAGTAAACCCTAGGAGCTATTGTAGCTTCATTTAATTAACTTTAAAGCATTGGCATAAATGGCCCCTAGACTTTTACAAGGAAACTAAATACAAGACTAAATACTAAGTAAATAATTATTACAAAATAAGCCCACATGATCGAAATTAAATATCTAACAATCTCCCCCTTTTCGATCATAGTGGAGGTCCTGGAACTCTGGCCTGATCAGTCGATTCTCGGAGTCCAAGGATGACGTCAAAGCGTCTGGTCACTTGTCTCATATGTAGTCGTTCGTTCAGGAGTTCAATGCCGCTGAGGGTGTCCTGAATTTCGTTCGGTGAGCATCTTTGTTCTGGATCTGGTTGAGCGTCAAAGTCTTGAACTTTCTGAGTAAGCGCGGCTCGAACCAATCTGAGAGTACTGTCGGAGTAACAGGGAAGATCCTCAAAGCGCATGAACCTTTTGTAGCCCTTCTGATTGACAAAAATGACACCCGGGCCTCCTCTAAAGATAACTTTGTAGGCAGGATGGTGGGCGAGAAGGAAGCTGTCTTGTTCAGGTGCTCGTAGGCCCACTTTAACCATGGTGCTCTCTATCGCCATTTGGAAGTCTCTGAGGCACATAATGATCGAGCGGCGGTTCATACTTCGAACAAGGGCACCTAAAGCAGTCATGCGAGACAGACGCCCTTTAATACGATTTTTCAATCGCTCGTGTAAGAATTCGACGTCATCTACACTTATAGAGTCCAGGTCTATCTCGAAGAAATCGTCAGCCGTGCCATCTTCTCTTTCAACTTGAAAGGCAGGATAGTATACTTTTGCCCTTTTGCACATGGTGATGGACATGAGTTTCTTTATCTTCGATTTTGACACTTTTGACCTCTTCTCCATAAGCATTAATTGATAGTATTCAGCCTGCTCAGGTTTGGTTACATTTGTCAGTTCCATCAGAAGGCGTCTGCTGAAGGATCCAGGCTTCTTTCTAAA
Source organism: Centrapalus pauciflorus (assembly GCA_020465985.1). NCBI lineage: Eukaryota > Viridiplantae > Streptophyta > Magnoliopsida > Asterales > Asteraceae > Centrapalus > Centrapalus pauciflorus. The sequence continues at coordinate 10,608 of JAANYP010006967.1, read as the reverse complement.
TACCATCTTAAATCTTTCTTCTAAGAACGGGTTCTGAAACTGCTTAGGAGGAAACTTCTGCAGGAATTCTTTGAGACCCTGAATGGGGGCTTCTTCGATTTCAGACTTTTTAGCTTCAAGCAATTTTATGATTGTCCCCCGCCGTTCTTGTCTAAGCTCCTCTTTCTTTTCAGGCGGTAGATTATGTACCTCACCTCTTGAAAACTGGCCTACCCGGTATCAATCCTCTCTCCCTATATTCACCGGGTCCTTCTGGAGTTTCATCAAAGCAATCAACCCTCTTGGTTTGTGAAGGACCTGGTTGTTCGGTTTGTTGGACTGGGGGAGGACTTGGAGATCTTGGAGGGCTTTGGACTAGATGGGATGCTTTGAGTGATGGGGAAGCTTGGATGGATGATAAAATTTCTTGTTGTGGGGCTGGTGGTGGTGAGTTTAGGAAATCAAAGGAGGAAGATGATGATTTTTTCAGTGATTCGGGCTCAGGCTTAGGAATGATTGAAGGTTCGTTGTCCTCAGTATCGGAGTCTGAGTCAGACACCAATATGATTTCAACTTTTTCATGAACGGGCTCGAACTCTACCATAGCTGTCATTGGATCCAGTGGAGCTGGACCCTCGAACATGGGCTCGTCTTCTAACATCAAGTATTCCTGAGCCTCTTGCATCTATTCCCCTGACCCCAGAATCTCTGTCGACTCTGTCTCTGCTCCACCTACAACCAACATGAGGTCCTCAGACTGAGTTTTCTGTCTTTTCTCCCCTCATGGCGATCAGGATCATCCTGATCGTCATGCTTTCTTTTCTGAGACTCAGCCTGAGGACGGCACTGAAGTTCAATCACCGCAGACTCAAGACGGTCCATTCTGGAGTTCAGTTGCTCCTGGACTTGAAGAATAAGACGTCTCAGCGCATCTATTTTTTCTGACAGGTCGGCAATCTGATTCTGGGCTGAATGAGATCCTGGTGGAGTTCCAGCTTCAGAAGCGACACCCTTACCCTTTATAAGTGAGAGAAGGGCGGTGTGACGTTCCTCAGCAGCTTCCTTTTGGGCATCCAGATCAGCCCAGGTAATAACACCCGCAGCACGAAGAGCTGCCGTTAACATCTCCAAGTTTATGGGGAAGATGGCCTGAAGTGGATGGCGCTGATGGAGCCACTCCAGGTCTTCCTTCCGTCATTTCTGGCTCCACTATGGGACACTCAGATCCGGAAGTTTGTAGAGCTGCCACGGAGGCAGCTCTTGGGGATGTCACAGAGGCATCGTGCGTCGTGTGTATATGTGGGGATGGAATCGTGAGTGAAGGAAATTCGGTCACGTGGGGAGGAGTGTGACCTCGTTCAACACCGCCACTCTCTGAATGAGAGGGCGATGGTGTATGTGCAGAAACCCCGTGAAATGAAGTGGTTTCCCTTTGAGGGGATACCAAGTGGATGGTGGGGGTGATTTCGACCGTTGGACTGACGGTATTTTAGTGGGTGGTCCGGCTGATAGGGCTTCGGTCACCCTCAGATTGAATATCTATCGCTCGCACGACAGAGACGGTTCGTTCGGAATCTGCCGCCTCTGCCGCCTCACCACCTTCTCCCTCACTCACAAACACATGCTCCCCCTCACCTATCCCCAAAGATTGATGTACCTCTGCCTGATCTCCCTCATCCTCACTCATGCTGGCCTCACCTTCGGATTGGCTAGACTCAGTTTGTTCAGACTGAGCCTCATCCGGATAAAACAGTCGAATATAAGCCCTAACCCTTTCCAAATCCCTTGCCTTTAGCAATAGAGACAACGGGATAGTCATTATAGGCACTGAAGGGGCCCCCTTTGGCAAAGTAAGCTTTTGAATGGCCACGGTAGGGTAGACGTCGGCTTCAGGACGTTCGTGAATATCCTCATCATTATCCATCGCATATTGTATGATAAGTTGCAGAAACCATTGGAGAGGTATGTACTTGCGTCCCTTTTTGGTTCCCCACTCCAGATGTACTCGTCTCCATTCCTCGAAGAGGAAAGCCGCATAATCAACATGGCGGTCAAAGGCAAAGCTGGTGAACATGGCTAAAACCTGAGTCGAGGCAGAGTCGTGGCCTGAGTGCTTTGCTATGAAGCACTTGTTGATGACGTCGAAGAGAATCTGCCAATGAGATTGTAGATTCTTTGTTCGGAAATCGGAGTGTTTGGTGAGAGGGCTGTCATAACCCAAGGTTTGGATTTCGGCTAGGGTTTCTGGGATGGAAAGGATGGGATCAAACTGAAGGCGGGATGGCAAATAGGTTTCGGCGGGAAGGTGAAGTATATGGCGTATGGCGGCGATGGTGATTTTGACTGGGACGCAGTCGATGGTGGTTGTGAAGAAGGGTTCGGCGTCGGGAACATATTGCAATCTGTTCCAAAATTGTTGCAGGTATATCTGGGGAACAACGATTGCGGTAGATAGGGCATAATATAGGGGGTGGTGAAGGAGGATGTCGAAGGCGGGGGTATTTGGTTCTTTGGTGAGAATGGAGACGTCGAGCTGCCAGTTATGTGGTATAAACTCGACAAACTCGGCCTGGGGAAGGATGGATTGTTCGGGTAGTTGGGCGTTATTATTGGGAATGGGGGGATGGGGTAGGGTGAGAACAACAGCTGGTTCCATCATCCTGCAAAGGTGCATCAAAGTTATAACACAAGACTTGATATGATATGACATTGAGATGAAGTCTAGATGAGTGGGAAATAGAAACCGTCTGATCTGTTTAGCATCGCGTGTTTATTAGTAGAATAAAATTCTACTAATAAAGTCCAAAGTCAATCGTTAAGAGACCGATGATAGATTAGACTTTTTCACTCGAACACTAATCCTAACTCTAACCAATGGTGCACCAGAATGAAAATATTTTTGGATTTTTTGATTTATAGTGAAAATGTAAAAATGAGAAAATTGAAAAAAAAAATGCTAAGTGTGGGATTTCGGATGGTCCGAATTCGGATGAACAGTGACATCGAATTCGGATCCGGCCGGAATCCGGATGATGCATGAAAGGTGTTGTTGGGGGTCCGAATTCGGATGATGAGTGATGTTGGTCCGAATTCGTATGAGCACCAAATTGGGTGGAAGTGATGATGAGGATTTGGGCCGAATTCGGATGAGGTAGTGATTTTCGTCCGAATTCGGATGGATGTTCGGATGGAGCATGCAATGAAGACAAAGGACCTAACTCGGATGGGGACCGAATCGGATCCCATCCGAGTTCGGATGAACAGTTCTTTGGCAAACTTAGACTTAAATAAATTTTTTTTTTAAAATTTTGGCATTACTTGAAGGACCGAGTTCGGTTCAACAGTGGTCCGAATTCAGATTTGGTACTTTGAAAATCTTGAAAATTAGTCTAAAGGGGACATCCGAATTCGGACGTCCGAAATGCGTGCAGCAGTTAATGAGTTCATGCAATTTTTCAACGTGAACAGTTAAAATTGACAAAAAAAATGCATGAAATTACAGATCCTAGTCTAAAACATTTAAGGAACATTTTATCTAACTACAACTAAGTAAAAAAGAACACATTAAACTACCTAAATATACCAAAAACCGAAAGTAAAAACTAATAAAATTTTGAAAATCAAACAAGCAAAATATGAAGTTAAATAGTGAAATAAAGCTAGAAATATGTTACCTGATGATGCCGAAGGTGAACGAAGCAAGAAAAACGAAAGAAGATGGTGGTCCAACAGCTTGGAGTCGGTTTTAATGGTGGCCGGCGGTGGGGGAAGTCGACGAAGAGAGAAAGAGGGAAGAATATAAAGTTGCTTAAAGGAGAAGTAATGTGTGTTGACCGGTTGACCGACCCCATTTAAAGTCGCATGGGTCGGGTCCGGGTCAGAGCGGATCCGCGTCCAAGGGAGGTTGGTGTAAGGTCTACCACTGACAGATCTATCTAGACGCGGACCCGTGAACGAGTGCGGAATCCTCGTTTACGGTCAGACGGACAACTCTCAACCAACGGAAACACGGAGACTATTAGACGCTGAACGAACGACACACGAACGATCCTACGTACTAATTCTCTCCGAAACGGGACTCACCTAGCTGATAAACTCGAGATCGCCTATTGCTTAATTCCTCACGAATTCTGCCAAAGGTCCGCTAATGATTCGAGTCTATCCCTAATTATAGGCCCTGATTCGAGTCTGTTGTGGGCCAACCTCGAATCTGGCCTAAGGCCTCATTCGAATCTGTCCATCTGACAGATTCGAATCTAACCTATTCGAATCTAAGGATACATTCGAATCTATCACAGATTCGAATGTCTTCCTTAACCTATTCGAATCTAGCCAATACATTTAAACATTTACGTGATGAAACTTATGTTTTAACTTATGTTTGACATAATCTTTGACTTTTATGTTTGAACTTCTTGTAATATGTTACATCAAGTTCAAACACACAATCAATAACAGACAAACACATATTAAACATATATATCAAAACACTTGTTAATATTCAGAATATTACTTAAATCATAACGCAGATCGATTAGACTGCTATCGTCACACAGGGTGTACCAACAGACTCCCCCTTGACGATAGCTTCTAATTATTTACATTACATCAAATTTAAGTACTAGAGCTATAGACGCTACTACCTGCATATAACCCTGCCTCTATACAAACTTTAACTACCTTTTGGAACTTCCTGGCTTCAGATCTCCATGGTTCAGTGAAGAATATAGGCTGATCGTGAAGCTTCTTCAGGTCGTCCTTAGATAGGTTTATCAAATGCAGTGGGTCGTATACCTTCAAAATTACCTGCTCGTCTTGATCCTCCATTATAGCTTCAGCAGTATCAATCTCCAGGTACCACCACTTCATGTTGCTCAAAACATTTTGTGGCATTGGCTTTATTGGCACTCTTTTCAAGCATTTGACTGGCTTATAGATCATTCTAGCCCAAGGTCTTCCAGTATGAGGATCTATTCTTGATCCATCCTCGACCCTCTTGCCTGATCTCGGCTTAAGCCTCTCAAATCTGCCTGATCGCCCTTCTTTCCTTATAATTCTTTCAATAACGCTCGCGTAGGGATCATTTCCAATGTTGATCAGCTCCTTCCAGGCTAACTCTTTAACTTCAATCTTGGGCAAAGAATTAAACGCTTTCAATGTCCGCCTCAAGTATTGAAGTCCATCCCTTCTCTTCAAAATGAACAGCTGCAGTTCTCTGTCAAAGAACCAGCTAATAATCCCTCCACAAAAGTTTCCGGCACTTGGAATTCTCATTGTCTTCTTCATCTTCAGCTGATCCTTCTTTTCTTCCTTTTTGAACCAAAGATTTAACAGATCAGCTCTAGATGGCTCTTTTTCAGCTTCCTCCAGTTCTTTATCCTCGACTGAGGCTACCTTGATGTAATCAATATCAATCACATTATGATTTGAGCTCTCATAAAATTCAGTGACTGGTTGTGAATTGATGATTACTTCATTAACATTATCGTCCTCGTCCTCTATCACTTCGTCGTCAGATTTCCAGTCAACAACATCATCCGGAATAAATTCCCCTTCCTCCAACTCTTCCATTTCATCTTCAAAATCAAACTCCATCAGCTCTTCTTCAATATCTTTCAGCGCATCGATCATGTCGCTGTCTAAATTCCTTGAAGAACTAGCTTCTCCTCCCGCTCCTCCTACTTCTCCCCTTTTACTAGGCTCCCCCTCAGATTGAGCAGTCTGAGCAGCAGAAAAATCTACTGGCTCATTCTGTCTTTGTGGGCTGGGATCATTGCCTTGGTTGTCTTCATCATCTTCATCTCTCGGTCTCTGTGCTTCCTGATCACGGCACGATGTCTCCCCCTGAGCCTGTAGATTCTTCATTAACTGCTCAATAAGGGAGCGCATCGACCTTATCTCGGCTGACTGATCGCAAACAAAGGCCTTCAGCTCTAAGTTCTCTTCCTGAACTGTGTCCACTATCTTCTTTAGATCGGCATTATGAGTCTGAATCTCGCCGACTGCCTTTGTTAAGCCTAAGATTTGGATATTTTGGAAATCGACTCGCGCTTTGAGCTGCTGAAACCTTTGATTGTCGGCGTATGAGGATGAGGTTGATGGGATGGACTGAATTGGAGTTGGAGTGATTGGTGATGGAATATAAGGATCATCGTGAGGTGGTGGTGGTGGAATGTTGGTTTGAGGTTCTTGTTCTTGAGGTTGAGGGTTTTGAGATTGAGGAGTTTCTGGTTGTTCTGCGGAGACTGACGAGGATCCTTGCATGAATCTATGACGTTTTGCGCGTGGCCTCGTCACTAACGTAGCAATCTCTTCTTCTTCATAATCGGACTCCTCCAATTCCCTGGTCTCTCTCCTCCTCGAACCACCTTGATTGACAATCAATCTAGAACCATAAGTCTCAAAACGACTTCCAGTTTCGGTAGTTACCACCTCATGAACTTCATCTGATTCGGTTTCAGATTCCGAAGATGTCAATCCTGCCTCAGCCCCCTCTGGCTCATATTCGTCAACATCACGAAATATATCATCATTATCTTCAGGCGGACTCAGCAGCTCATCCACCAATGCTGCTGCAACATCTTCATCGGCATGCGGCCCTGCCTCCCAAATCTCATTAAGTGTCTGTGTTAGGTGGTCAGCTTCTCTCACAACATTTGAAGGCCCTGCTTCATGAATATCTGAGGGCTCAGCTTCATGACCAGTCGAAGTCCCTGCTTCTTCTACTTCTGGTTGTTGGTTTGATGACGGCCTGATTGCCGGGATTTGACTCGCTGCTGGTTGCTGTTGTCGTCTCGGATCACGCGGCCGCTGTGGACGTTGCTGTCGCTGTTGTTGTTGTTGTTGGACACCAACTACTCCTGCCCAGTTGGCATCATTCGGAGCTTGAAATTCCCTGTCCAGAATTGCACCAAAAAGTGGACGTGCCTCCGGAACGGCTAACCTTCCTCGGTGTGAGGAACAGTCAGAATAGATACGCTTCTCTATAACATTGACGGTCAATGCATCATCAGATTGTGGCAGCTCAGGCAAGAAGTGCCTTATCAACATCATCACAAACCTCGGATACAAAAGGAACTTTTCTCTCTCAGGAGCCGTGATTTGATGGATAAATTCCGAGAAAATCAGCTGCGAGAAACTAAACTTCTTATTGTATACCATCGCGATCATAGCTGATTGGATTTTTGATACAATGTAATCAAATCCAGCTTTCTTCGGTGCAAAACAGATCATAAACACATGGACCAGGAAACGCCATTGTCCTATCAAGCCACTCTTCATATATGACGACTTTGTAACGTCCAAGCTGTATCCCATTCTCAAAAAAGCTGCTTGCCTAATACTTAAAGGAAAGTCTGTAGGCCCGTCTTCTTGTTCTAGGGAACCCAACTGTAGCACTTGTCTCAAAATATCAGCGGAGAAAACCAAAGGTTGTCCGGCAATTCTAGTTCTTAACACTGTCGGGGTGACAGTGCAGTCCACCTGCAAGTGATCGTAAAATTGACGCACATAGGATATCACAATCGGAATGTTTTCATACAGCACATAACTTATCCTAGATTCCGCCAGAAAATCCAAAACTTCTCGAAATCCCTGCGCCTCAGGGATGTTATGGGCAGGATTCAGTACCATATTGTGCTTGGGAACAAAAGCACGAAGCGCCATATCTGCACAATACATAAAATTGTTAGATTATTATTAAAAATCAATAAACTTGTTTAAATTCAAATTTGTTTTATCTTGTATTTGAATAAATACAAAATCTAGCACAATTAAATTTCCACAAGTTTAATAAAATTTAAATTCAACAAAGTAAATAAAGTACAGATTCGAAGGGAACAGACTCGAAGTGTCCATTTTCGAATCTAATGGACAGATTCGAGGAGTCCCTATTCGAGTCTAATGGACAGATTCGAATCCCATGATCATCTCGAATCTAATGATAGATTCGAGACATCCATGAACAGATTCGAAAGTGCATGAACAGACTCGAAGGGCCGTCGGCCATTGTGTCAACCAAAACCCAAGATTTTAACCATTTTGAACTTGGTAAATCACATACATTAGTTCAACTAGGTTCTAATCATAGATTTATGCTTTAAATTTGATCTTTTATTAGTCCAAACTTGGTAATTTTGCAAAAACCCTATTTTGACCTATAAAACATCAAAATGTGATGTTTAAGTCCAAATTTGTGTATTAAACCACCAAAATCTTGTACAATCCTGTTGATTATACCTAGATATGAGATTAGAATCGAACACAAAGACTTCAAACTCGACGAAATGTCGTTTAGTAGAGATTCGATAGACTCGAGAATAGATTCGAGATCGCCAAAGACAGATTCGAGAAATCAGATTCGAGGGTAGTAAGAAATAAATGCCATTACTGTGGACCTATTTATACTACCTACCTTCGAGTCTATGCAATTTCGAGTCTACTGACAGATTCGAAGTATCTCACATTCGAGTCTGTCTTAGATTCGAAATTTCCAACACTTAGAAAAATTTCGGAAATTTTGAAATATTTTCAACTTTTACCAACTATTTTCTACTGTGTAGTGTAACCAGATAAACTATGCCAAATCTTTTACCCTAAGCTCAGATATTTCACGCATTGATTATTTTATTCAACTTTGAATGCACCCTCAGTAATTTTTGACCTTTTACCTAAGTAAAAATTAAACTAAACTAAAATGAAATAAAATAAACTAAGGTAAAAATAAAATAAAGTAAAATAAAATTTTGACCAAAAAATTTAATCTAGACTTAAGAAAATTTACAATCTAAGCTAAATACTTAACACCATATTTTTGATGAGTATAGTCTAAGAAAGGTTCAATCAGATAGCGATGTCCGATACTAACTTTCAGTACTTAAACTTTCACACTTAGGAATTTTTGATTCCTTTGATTGTTTGTCGTGACATACCCATTTAGCCGATTGTTGGTATTTTACCCTGTTAAACACTCTACATTTCGGAATATCCCTTGGCCTTTTTATTTATCAGGAAATTATCTTACGTGACTCAGACATAGACATACTTTTATGATCAAGGCACAAAGACAAAATTCTAACTTGTTGGTATTTGCAAACTTTCTTTAAAAGACAAACATCGGACACAGGTCTGTATTCTCATACAACAAAGTGTCTTAGTTCGACTTAAGGTTTAACTTTAAAGTTAGCAGATAGCGGTGACAGGTCTGTACTGACGTACAACAAAGCGACATGTCTGCTAACCCGAATCTAAACAGAGACAACAGGTCTGTACTTACGTACAACAGAGTTGCATGTTTTCGACTCTCAGTTTTATATGATATTTCTATTCTTTCCATTTTCAGATGTATTTGATGTTGCCATACATCCCCAGAAAATTTGCATACCTCATTTAGACTCAATGTTTGTATGTCTTGTACATAAAAATTAAGACCGATTGGTCGTACATCTAAGTTAGTGACACGCTTGATTTTTTTCTAGAATATTTTATTAGCCTTGTGATTCCCTATATGTATTATGCCTACCAACACATCGAACTAAATAAAGTATAACACTTAGGATTTAGTTGCATTATGTGTGAAAGCCTAAACACTTAGAGTCTGTAACGACGGTGCTAATTTTCGTCACTTTGAACCTATGTATCTAAGACTTAACTCCTTTTCTGATATTCTCTTTTTTTTTTTTTTTTTTGTATTTTTGTAATTTTCTCTCTTTTTTCTTTTGTTTTTTCATAGCAAAACGCATTAAACTAAGCTAACTTCTAACTACTAAAAAAGAAACTTACTAAAATAGAAACTTTCCTAAATTAGAAACTTTCCTAAATTAGCAGACACACTAAAAGAAAGAAATAACAACTAAAAAGGAAATAAAATACTACTAAGGTCAATTTACTCGGGGGGGTTGCGCATTCCATTAAGTTGAATTAAATACTCAAAACGTGACTTATCAACGCTTTGGTAATAATCAGCATTATTATCTTCAGTTGCCACCTTAACCAGTTTGATCAAATTCTTTTCAGCACAATCACGAATAAAATGATGCCTATGTCAATGTGCTTTGTTTTACTGTGTTTAACTGGATTATTTGTTATAGCAATTGTTGATTGATTGTCTATCCTAAGTTGGAGTTTGAGTATAACCAAACCGTAATCCCGCAATTGTTGTTGTATCCACAGAACCTGTGAACAGCAACTACCAGCACAACATACTCGGCCTCGCACGTTGACACGGCTACCGATGTTGTTTTTCTTGCATTGCCAGGACACCAATCTCCCTCCGAGAACTGACAACCCCAGTCGTTGATTTGCGCGTCAAGCTGGCATCCTCCGTAGTCAGAATCTGTGAACGCTTCCAACTCTAGATCTCCCCCGCGTGATACCAAAGTCCCAGCTTCGGTTTCGACTTGAGGTATCGTAGAATCCGCTCACAGCTTTCATATGCATCTCCTTCGGATTCGCTTGAACCCTTGCACAAATAAAAACAAAACTAATGTCAGGTCTTGAAGCAGTTAAATACATAAGTGACCCAATCATGGCCCGATATAAGTCGGATCCACATCGGTATCACTTTCAGTACCCGGCCCCGAGATTTGTGATTCACTTGAATCGGCGTGCTAAAATGGGCAGTCAACTTTG